>JYFJ02002394.1:0-57654 GCA_000934665.2 Catajapyx aquilonaris
TTGGATTTTGAAAGTAAATTGAATTAGAACTGAACACTTAAATTCTGTCATATCCCCCCCTGGCGGTTTATGGGTGCAAGAAGTAGTGTGAGTGTATAAGAGGGGCGGGGATGGGATGATACGAGGCGCGTGGGTCTGGGCTCACACTGTAACCCATCCCGGCGTGAAGATTCTTGCTTCGCTTGAGAAATTGCGGCTTTCCTGCCCAAAGCCATTTTCCAAGAAAACGGCCAAGGGGGGAGGGAGAAGGAGGGGAGAGGGGCATTTCCTCCCCCCTTGCCTCACACCCACCTCCATCCCCCTGTTTCTTATAATGGAAATCCGCCTCGTTAGTGCCTCACTCAATTTTTTCGGGGGGAAAAAGGTGGGCCAAAAACTCAGGCTGTTGGATACAAAAAGCTCGGGTTTTGTGGCCAAATAAAATCGTGCGTGCCATATATTCACTCCCCGGGTTAAAACTATACGAGACTAAAAATTTGCTCTGTGGAGATCAGGCCGATATTGATAAAATGTGCAAAACCAGAATACAGTAATTAACCAGCCGAATTATAAAAATTTAACGATTTGTCATTACCGCCATAATGATACTGTGACAAAGTGCCACTGGGATATACATTCTCCCATTGTCGATATAATAATGTCCGAGTACATTGCCAGGGTTTAGGTGTGCTGGGTGGCCACTTTCACTTTTACACATTTTATGATTTTATTGCAAAGATGTGATTTGCATTAATTGGCAATTTAAGAGTATTGTGCAGGGAAGCCTGTACTCGACTAATATGGGAATGGGAAGTTATAGTGGATTACGTATAATCTGGCACATTTTGATTAATTGCCATTGACTAGCCTGACGTGAAAGAAAGAAGTGGGTTCCTTTACGGCTCCCTTCCCGGCGGCCAAAGAGAAGCAGGGACACGGCCGATGAAGTGGAGAAAATCAACGGCCCAAGAGCGTGGCTCTGCTTGGCTGGCCAGATTACATCCACTAATTAACCAATCTTCTTAATTATTATCAATGTAGACAAGGTTATGCATTGTGCACGTATTGCCACACACATGCATTTGATATTGAAAATGACCACCATCGTTGGCATTGATCGGAGTTGCACCTTTCCTGGATTAACGTACATGCCTATTCAGTGTGTATACACTGTACCAGACTTCAACTCAATCTGTAATAATTAAAAATGCTGCTTAGTTCGTCAGTTATATAGGCTACGCTGGTTAATTTGAATGCTAGGGAGGGGAGTTGGATTTGCAAATAGGCCTATAACATAATTTGACAAAAGAGACAACATTGCTGTGGCAAAAAATTACTGCAAATAACAGAAGAGAAATATTGTTAGCCTAGAAAACTTAGTCATAGCCATTCAGTATAAGGTCCTATGAAGAACCGTAGTGTCATGACTCATGACACTTCGGTTTCTTATTTGCAGATATGAAACGGCCCATTCAAATAGCTTTCGTTTTAATTGCATATCCAGTGTATCTGACTCTGGATATTCTAGAGGAGCTTTTGGTGACATTGCTATACAGACTGCGTATCCATAAGGCAAGCATTTATGTGATGCGTGGTAATCAAACTGCAGTTAATATGCTACAATATACGGCGAAGTGAGTCGATTTCGGGGAAATCACTGATACATGAAAAATTATTATGACTGTATGCGTGTATACAGCTTCGTTTGTTTACAGGCGTATTAACCTGCAACAGGGGTCTGTATAGCCATCTTGTTATTTCACACAAAATAATTTATTAACGTTGGTGGTCCCATGTTTATGAAAACGTTCAACTGAGCATGTTTTCAGGCCACAAACGTACAGTATACACTAGAGCCTATAAGCTTAAATAAAGTGTGGGGTGTTTATATATTATGTTGCTTTAAAAATACAGCATGATTACTTGCCTGTAAATAAAGCTGCGGAATTCAGGCAGCGGTTAGGTTATATCCATGTAGGTTGTTGCTCAATTATAACAATTAATTAAATGCATCCAGGCCTATTGGAGTTTGGTGAAATGTAGCATGCATACTGTGCATGTATAGAAGAATAATAAGTATTACAAGATGTTCTGCAAAAACTAGCGCAGCAGTAGCATTCAAGTCATATGCCATTGTTCCGAAGGGGATACTTTTGTCGCATAACTATTGCCGGTAATACTAACTAAATAAGGCTTTCAAAAGGTTATTACAATAATGTAAGAGTTTTGATTCAGTTCTGTAAGTTTGCTTATTTGTTAGACTATCGAGATTAAAACTCGTGAATGTAAATATGCAAGTAATATTTTGACTTTTGCCTGACATTGAACGTGCTCATTTTTAACCTTTTTACTAGTAAACTCCTGGCAATTAATGTCTCCATTTAGAGTGGTGTCCTTCAGTGAATATACTATAGTACCCTACAATTTGCATAATCGCAACGGCACTTGCTCATGAACAGACAATTGTAGCACTCAATTACATACATTTTAATATGCTATTATCGCAATCAGCATTGTGTACTGCAGTATCATTTCAAGTGAACCCTTACGGGTAGCATATTTTTCTCTGTTCTCTTGTATTACAAGAAAGTGCTCAGGGCGCTGTAAACTCGCAAATCTCTTATCTCATAATTCAGTCCAATTCCGCCAGGTGGTCAGCTTGAATAGATCCTCCCATCTACCACCTCTTGCCCATTATTATTCCAACTCCACGGCAATTTATTGTGTCCTTAAGCGCCAAGAGATGATGACTATTCACCTGAAAAATGGGTAAATATTTCTGTTTTCCACGACTTCTCAATGCCGTTTTCTCCATCGTCACAATCCTCATGATAACACACAGATTACACTTTCTTTGTGTTATGAAATGCAAACTAATGTGTTGTTTTTTTTGTCTTTTAGGTAAGTCCCTGGCTCTTGAATCACGCCTGCGAGGTATGTACATGAAAATGCTGGTGCACTTGTTCGAATAATCCATAGGCTCATTTCTCCAGCGGAACAACTTCCAATAAACTCCGATTCGGGCAGGAGTGATAAACGCGTCTAATTAAGGCCCAAAGGCACCTTTTGAAGCGCATCTTACAGACCACCAGAGTTTGCTTCTGGGCAAAGGAAAATTATTTCTGTGTTCCTATATGGGTTGGCATCATTGTTTGGCAGGGTAGAAAAGTCACATCAAAGCCTAACTGGACTGGAATGAGAAATTTGTTTGAAAGTTTCGAAAAGGTCAGACTGCAATTTGTGCCCTTTTCCTCCGCCCATTTGAAATGGGAATAATAAAAACTCATCCCGCTTTTGGAGTGGTAGAAAAATTCACCTGCACTCGGGCCCCCAGAAAGGTTGTAAAGGAAAGCCATCCTTCACCCTTTTACAACCCCGAATGGCCACCTCAGGTCCCCTCACTGCTCAGCAATAAGGCCACTGCAATTACACAAATAATAAAATGAGAAGGTCGAGTCCTGCCTAAGAAATTTGCCTCCAATTTGTTGTCGGTGACTTTATGACAGTCTTTTCTTAAAAATTTCTGACATCTAATTTCAAATAGCAGTGTGCATAAGTAGTTAAGAGATAGGTGTACATTTTCATCATTATTATTACTATTATCTAGCCCAGCAATTTTGAGGGTAAATATAAACATTTTGCGCGCAGTAACCACTCTGTTAGCTGCTTTTTATTTTTTTGATCCGGAATAACAGGTGATATCATAACGATATTCAGGTGGATGTATCCAACGGGTGGGTGGGTGGCGAGGTAATTGTGGAATGCAAGAAATGCAGTAGAGCAGGTGTTTGGGTGCGGAGAGATTGGGGGAGGCTTCTTTGTTTATTCCTCATCTTCAATGCTGGTCCATTTGGGCGGAGGTGCACTTCTCATGACGTATGGAGATAGATACTACTGGCGGGGTGATTTACCTTTACTTCTGACCAGAACTTTCCGCCGCTCTAATGAGGTCATCTAATGGCCAGCTTTAACCCATTTGTTAGGTATGGAAGTCCCTTAAAATGCGCGTACGTGAAATAATTGTGATACTATATAATGGGCAGGTAGGACTCCAGGAATCCCCTTCATTAATGCTTAATTATATTGCTCGCAAGTGGATATTTTTTTTTTTGTGCGTTTTTCTCGCAACGGACTGGATGGGGTGTTATCAGGAACTCATCCATCTCAAGGCATAGGAATTTCTACCTGGTTGGAAATGAGTGGCAGGAACCTGTTGAAAAGGGAATTAAATCCGTCCGAAGAGTCTTGACAGGGATTTACGGGCTTTACTTGGACTAGAACGATCGGCTTCTATTTGCACCCTGTCTGCCCAGGTATTTCCTCATTTTGGTGAAAGAAAATGTCAAGGACTATGTTGAAATTCGTTCAAGTTCGAGCATGACTTGTGCGTCACGCATTTGGAATGCCAGGCATGTGCAAAAAATGTCAAAAAATTTTACCGACTAATTCGTAAATAGAGTAAATAAGTAAAATCCTGATTGCTCTTGCTGCATTGCACATAAAAATCATTGGGCGTGACTATCGATGGAACCTTCCAGGTCTGGGAAATTGGGGCATGAAGCGTTAAATAAAACGATTACTGGAGATTTGCTTTACCCTCAGGCGTCTCCATGATTTAGTATACTGATGTGCCAGAATTCACATGATCGAATATTTCTCATACTATATACTGCATCCATTTTCAAGTCAGCCAGTAACTGCTTTTTTATATATTTTTTCCCCTAAAAAAAGCGAGAGGCAAACATTGGGCACACCACCATTTGTGCCAGGGGCCAAACATCAGGTACACACGAATCTCCATGATGCACACGCAAACAAAAAGAAATAGGCTCGGTGTGTAGCCCCGTGGGGCCTGATGCCCAGCATGCTCCCTGCCTGCCCTTTGCTGACCCCGACCATACCGGGCTTCCCATCCAAGCCACCAGAGCCACACCCGCCCAAATGCTGCTAACACACTTGCATCACATTAACTCAATTTATGGCCTCACACGCCAAATATTATTTTGAAGAAGAAAAAAATAATACGGGTGACCCTGATCTTAAGTCATAAAAAATTGTTAACAATGGGTGCCCGCTATTACAGGTGAAAGCTGTCCTTGTGGATACCCCTAGTTGTGGTGGTCACTGCTTCAATGGAAAGTTATGGTGGGGGACCGAGAGGGGTGTTCGATCGGTATCAGAACCACAACAGCCTGAAAGCATACACACGTATGACTCTCTGGTACGGCAGGATCCCCCACTCCCGACGGCCTTTGGCGCTACGGGTTGCCGATTAACTTCCACCAACTTGCCGGCAATAAATCTGGGGAAGACTATAATTTCGCCCTTGACAATGCACGACTTTGTTATTTGTACGTTGCAGCCCGGCATTTTTAATAGGTTGGCTGCATGACGACCCCTTATGCCAGGATGCCCCATTGTTGAGAAGGGGGAATAAACCGGGCAAAGTAAACGTGGCGGGGCTTGCTGTAATTTAATATCCGCCTTGCACAATGCTACTTCGGTTTTTCTTAAGATAGGAAAATGCGGTTGTGATACGGGTTGGCCCGGGGGCGAACGTGAAACTAAAACAATACGACTTTCCAATCGCCCATCATTGCGTAATATGCACCAAATATTGTATGTCTATGTGCAGTGAAAGTTGTAGGAAATGGAAATTCCCCAATGGTGTTTGCCCTAAGCCTTCCAAATGGGCTCCATTGAGATGTCCGGCTGATAATGACCGTCTCCGTCTCCAAAGTCTCAAGTCTGGACACGATGTCCCACAGACGCCATATACCGAAATAGAAAGACTATCCGGAGCCAAAGGGCAGTTATGCTAGTCTGCAAATTAGGTAGTGTCTGGAATAGTTACAGTACATCTATTTGCATATTTGCTTTAAAAATGAGTGCCACGGGTGTAAGCCAGTGAAATTTCTAATGTTTCATAATGTGATTTGGGAGTTAATGAGTCCCCGAGATGGGTCTAATGCGGTGTTGTTTGCCCAGGGACCCCTTGGGGACAAAAGGTACCATTCTCTTCGCCAAGTCACCTCACGCCAGCAGTAAAGATGTAAGACAAGGCAGACTTAATCCGCTTACAAAATTTCCACCCAAGAAACGCCACTGCCCCCCCTACAACGCCCTTTGGGCTCCTTTGACTATAAGCTCGCCCCCGGATCATAATTAGAAAGGGAAGTTGCCATGAGAATTGCCTCCTGAAATTGTGCCTTATTGCCTCTTGTCACCTCGGGTTATATTGTTGAGGGGAAAAAATGGAGGGGGGGAGGGGGTTATAAGAAGTAGAAAAAAAATTATCGTATGGAGAAAACTCGTTTGATGTGCGATTTCATGCCGCTTTTACTTCTTTTCGACAAGGCCACTTGTGTTTTCTACCAGGTGTATACGTCGCTCCAGCCAATTCCACTCTAAATGCAAATGGCTTGCAAATGGGTACAGTCGATCTAGAAATTTCATCTCGTCCTCTAGGGTGGGAGAATCGCCACTCTTGAAACAGGGGGAATGCAGTAAAAAAAACTAGGCATGTCATGTGGCTCATGGTCAAAATTGTGCTCAAATTGGTGAATTTATTGGGGCCAAATTGTAGATGAATGTTCTGTATCCGGCCAAAACTTTATTGGTTGCGATTGTTGTCCCAGTCGGCGCACCTCGTTAAGTACAGTTACACAATGCAAGTGTGACGATAGTTGTTTCCGACAGCGATACTGTAGGAAACACGGCATAACAATGCATGGTTTTTGGGAGCGGTTATTGGCAGCATCCAACCATTATTGTCGCACATTGTTGAAAGTGGACCACGCTACCATTCCCAGGATCCAACTGAATCTCCTGTTCCTCCATGACAGACACAATTTGGATCGTAAAGCCACAATTAGATATGATAATGCGGTTGGCCGACAAGAAGTCTTTGATGCCAAGTAATTTGACCCTCCCAAGGATAAGGAAAGTTGACTTTTATTCCCATCGCCCTCCGGGGGGTACATCGAAGTCACAATCACATTGGAAGGATGATATTACCCATTTCCGCACCACTTGCTTTTATTTTGTCAACAATGTTATGAAACTCCTAACCCGATCCATTCGCATTGGAGAACACGAGCGTTGTGAGTCAACGCAGGCATGAGTGGATCTGGTTGCTCACTGCGCATGACCCTCACCGGTACTCGAGGGGGTTAAAGTATGCGCAAGAAAAAACGGAAATGCGTTGGTAGAGCTCCCTATTGGATCGGGGAATGAAACGCGGAGGGTTTGTCACCCAATGGGATCGGACCAGGAGGAGCTGAGGAAGGGAGGGCCAGGGAAGGACTGCGCCCAAGATGGAAGCAGGCCACGCCTCTAGGGGGGGGGCACCTCTGCACATGTCGCCGACTAGCGGGGAAGACGTCAACTCACTGGTTGCACGCACTTCTAGAAACTGCCGAGGGAGGCGTACTGACTTGCTAAGTTAGGCAGGCGGGAAACTTAAATTGGTGGTGGTGGGTCATGACCTGACATGCGGTTAATGATTGACTGGGGCCTAGAGCAGTATGGTGCGACAGCTAGAGGCGGGGTTTTTTATACCCGGAATGCGGATCGTTGAATTATTGGTTGTGCAATCTGTACATTATGCCAGCGATCCGTATTTACAGACAAGTTATTTAAATGTGCACGAACGGGTTACGGACAAGCGTTTTTGGTGGATGGCTTTATTTATGGTGCCGGTGGCAGTGATTTTTAACTAGGTTTTGGTGCAATTTACAGTACAGTATAGTATAACATAATGCGCAGGTGGACGGGTTAATATTGCTCGAATTTTTGTGGACAGGGTGTGACTGCGTGACATCAGTCAAAGTAATGAGCGTGACGTGTACACTCTATATGGATTGCTCCTAACGACGTGTTTTTCTCATATGGCTGTGGGAACCTCGATACCGAAATCAAGGTTGCACTTTTTGTTTGTCTCAGTCGTGCACATAGCATCTGTAGAACACATCACACTATAATTATACAGTAGTTCAATTGCATTCCAGCTGCAGACTTAATGCATTTTATACCCACATCTATTATGCGGCATCTCAGTGGGTGTAATAAAAAGTCGTATAAATATCTAGAAAGAGTGGAAATGTGGGATATATTTCTTGTTAAAAAATTATACATAGTGTGATAGGCGACTATTCATTTCTGTAGTACATCATTACCACAAAGTTGATTAGTGATGATCAATCGGTACGCTAAAGTTTCGGAGCATTGTGTCCAATAATCCATCACTTTCAGAGTTTAGAGCTGGTACAGCAGGCCGAAAAGGCCGATGTATCATAGAGCCATAAAACGTGTTTGAATGGAATTAAAGCTTGTTTCGCGAATCACCAATCCCTCTCTAAACCGCGAAAAAAAGTGCACAAAGCCCTGGACATGTGCAATGCTAGAATGCAAAAATTACACTCCGAGTTAAAAGTTAATCTAATACGTGTGCCTGAAGCGAAGCTGCGTATGCACTGTATGTACGGATACCGCTAGGAAACAGGGTCCAGTGTCAATATGCTCGTGTTGTATTACAATGTTTGCGCATAATCAATAATGGCTGATTGTTTAGCAATAATGTCATCATAGTTCATATTTAATGGCCTCCTGAGACCCTCCACGGCGGAATATGAAATCGGTTCGGTTGCAGTTACCACTCTTCAATAGAAAAAGAACGTCCTCAAACAGCTCCCAGCCGCCTGAATCAAAGATGACCTCCCTTCCAAACCCATAAGTAATACAGTGGCTCGCTCTGACCATTCTCTCGTACACTCTTGCTAGTAAAACACTACGTACATATCGATATTCCTGGGTGACGTCCTGGGCCCCGCGATTGGCTGCGATTGGCTGTGATTTGCCGCGATTGGCCCTGGCTTCTTTTAACTCCTCCCATTTCTCTTAGACATCCGGAAAGACGATCGTCCTTTATATTATTATTATTATTATTATTATTATTATTATTATTATTATTATTATTATTATTATTATTATTGCGAGTTTGTGACTAGTAGAAATTATTGTGAAGCATCAAAATGGCCACATAAATTAGAAATAGTGCACGAGATGGGTGCGTGCAACCTGTTCTTTCCCACAGGGTGTGCCAGTGGGTGGGCGGACTAGGTGCCAAGTGGCACTTGTTTGGGTGTGATCCTTCGCCCTGTGGCTCCCTTGGCCTAAGAAAAAGGGGTTGCAGCTGCGCAAAAGCCAGGGTTACCGCAGTCCAAACACATTCATTCACAATGCCCTCCAGATGGCGCAGGATCAATACAGTTGGGAGAGCAATAAGGATATGCTCTGATGGGGAATAGTAGTGGTTGAGACAGCAGCAGGTGAGCTCAGGTGAGATTGGGAAGGAGGGGTGCTGAAGAAAGTCAAGGCCAGGAGAGGGAAAGGAAGGAAGGGAATGGCATCCTCGACTTTTCAAGATGCCTCCAATCAGGCCCTGAAGGAACAAAGGCAGTTGGATATGCCCATCTTATGCCCAACACCGACACGGAATGGGGCGGCTTGCTCTTTGCCTGCCTAACATCATTCGAGCACGAGAAAGAAGCGTTTTATCCCCTCTAGCAACCTGCATCTTTATTTTTTAACATTAAAAAAAAATGAGATATGGATAACAGTGTTTCAAGGCGTGGTAGAAAGATCCTGAGCGTTAACGGATATAATTTTTTTTTGTCTTTTGTCCCCCCATGCGGCATTCCAGAGATACCTTCATACACAAACGCGGTGCACGGTAGTTAAAAAAGCACATTGATTAATGGTGCGCTGGGCGGAAAAGACAATGCTTTGGCTTGGCTCTCCCCAGCAAGCATCTCCTTTTTTGTGAATAGACAAAAAAAAACTGTTGGTAAGTTATGCCATCAGGCTGCTCTAGTGACTATTGGCACTGGCTGGGTGTAACCTTTCCCTCCGAGTCGCCTTCCCAGGAGCAAGGTTGTCCATCCTATATGCCGGGGCACCAGAGGTCAAGATTGACTGGGTTGATAAGTTGGTTCGTTGTTGAGGTGTTGAGGGAGGAGCAGGTTGTTTGACTTGTAGATATTGCCACAACCAAGCCCTATCCATTAGGAACGGGATGTTTCAGAAGTGTCTTGATTTTTTTTTGTACGAGTGTGTTGCTTTGACGAAGTCTTTTTCTCGAGGCTATTGTCTAAATTAATTTGCATTGTTATGAATAAATGAATTCGGGGGTGAATAATGAGCAGAAATCGATATGTTATGACAGCCGCTGCTAATGAAATAATTAACAGAGATTGTCAGACCACAAAAAGTGAATCCACATGTCGAAATCTACGCAACAGGTTTTGCTGGGTTAAACATCAGCTATTTTCCCATGCATATATCTGCAATACTTTCATTTCCTTTCTCTGATAAGCCTCGTATAAAAAATAATAATAAAAAGTGCAATTAATTATTTTATGGCTGAGTGAGCACAGTCTATTTCCAACCTTTCTTCTCGTATTTCACGGCCTTCTAGGAAACATGTTTGCAGGTGGAAAAAAAAGACGTCACATAATAATCACACCCATGCACGAAACTCTTTTCTTCGACAAAGCCTCAGGAAGGACATGCCCACTGACCCCCTCTTCATGCACTGTAAATGGACTGGTCAGTCGCCCCATTTGACAACATCGCTTTTCCTTCACCTGCCTGAAGCACAACCTGGGGGGAAGATGATGGTCCTGCGTTGTCAAGTCTCATATATGCACTGTGCAGACAAGGAGCCACTTCTTCGAATCCACTCCCATATTTAGCAAGGAAGACCGTTAGCATTTTAGCACGAAGAAATTGACACGAATATTAGCTACGCACAATTTTAAAGTGCTGTATGAAATATGGTGGCCATGACAGATCCGGGGTCTTACTGCCCACGACAGGAGCGCCGCCTTTGTGAGATTAGCATACTAGCAAATGGTAGACGCACAAAAAATCGCTCAACTATTTTTTTTTGAAATGCTTCTCCCGCTACAAGAGGTCATCTCGAGTAGCTGTCCGACGGCCACCGCCTACCTACTTTGCCCCTTTTCCTCCTCGGACAAGAGCCGCCGCCAATTACCCCACGGAGTGTCCCAACCTGCCCCTGGCTACGGGTTAAAAGCCATACCCACATTCACGCAGCCAACTAACTCGTTTTTTACCTGCGGGCTTCTCCTCTTCTTATACATGCATACCTGCACTTTTATGAATGAATATCGAAACTCCTTGAATGTGGAGGCGGTCGGTGGCTTCTTCCAGCCAGAGGCGCTTGCAGAAGCAGGGTCTGTTGGTCAGCATCCAGGTGACGCAACGTTTTCTTAGAACATGTTGCGGTCAAGTTGGGGGAGGGAGAAGCGTAGGCCATACCTGTTTGTTGTGACTCACTGTTTACACGCTGCTTGTTTTTTTAAAGCAAAAAAAATGAATGCGAATTGCGAAATGATAGAGTATGAACTTGCAGTGAAAATTTCCCCACTTTGATTGTAAACATGTTACAAAATTAATCGTGACGCGTATGCGCTTTGCAGAACAATAAATCTTTATTTTGTTTATTCAATGTTGGCATAATGAGGGAGTACTTAAATACTGAAAATTAAATGCAATTATCGATAGAAATTGCCGCGGAGAGGAGGGAGCTTGTGAACAATCATATACCTACATGATGTATGAATAATTTTTCATTATTTACATAGACTGAGATCAGAGTGTAGTAATACACAAGCTAATTAATACGCAGTACAAGGTTCATTGTGTTTTAATTTAATTATATGCAGAGAGCTGGTCGACAACCAGGAAAGAGCATAAGTTATAGGTCTGGTTTGCGCGGATAATTGAATGAAATAGTTAAATAAAAAATTAATAGAAGTGCAATCGTCCTTTAGGGAAACAATTAAGTGGAGAAACATTCATGGCAGAAAGTTCTGCTAAGGATTTGCGGATATCTACCGTTTCGAGACATTTGATATTCAGGCATTAACATAATGTGGTAAAACTATAGTACTTTTTTGCGTTTTCTGTGTGCATGTGGCATATACTTGCTATATACTCTACTATATGAAGTTACGTTGTTAAACAACGGGACGCTGAATAGTTTGCGAAAAAAAGTGCTCATTTTGTATACGATGCATTTGTCCAACTTTTAATTTATTTCCTGATACGAGTATGCTTTTAATAGTGCCTCGGGCCCATAACATCATATACACGAACCTTGACTTAAGACAACAAGAGAACGCGCCATTTGAAAGGCACAACAGAACCGTAGAGCATGAAGAAAAAAAAAATCCGTACGTTATAAAGCATTGCATTTACATCACAACTGACCAGGAAAAAGTACGACACAACCCCATCCGAACATGTAAAAATTGCCAACTGCGCATGAATAACAAGTAGTTGGTGCATCTTGCCCAGTTGTCATTGCATCTTCTCACCTGGGCATGCGAAAAAGGGTTCTTCTGGCTGATATCCCAAGGGCCCATTAACATTCCAGCTAGGACTGGTCCATGGGCAACGTAAACACTGACGTGTATATGGTAGAGGGTGGTTGGGTGGCAAAAGAGCTCAACAGGTGAGTGTCTCGCCTGGCAACATCGCCTTAGCCTTGGGCAGGGGCGGATGGGGGAAACCGTGGAGGAGGATTGTGGTGGTGGTAAGAAGACGGTGGGGGTCGGCATTCCAAGGTGCCGCCGCCACCGCAGCGCCTCGGAGTGGTCACGGCGCTAATCAGGGAGTGGGCCTCCTTACGAAGGATCCGCAGCCCCAGAAAGAAGTGACGGCGGTGGGAAATATACTCGCGGCAAAAGTGTCCTGCGGCCATCTTAGAATTCACCTGTCCTTAGCCAGGCGCGCGCGCAAGCTGAAGAAGACTGGCCAGAGGCTGTGTTTCGGGTAGACTCGTGCGTGTAGTGTGCCGAGGGTGCCCTAGGCGACGGCGGCGGATCCGCGCTGTTTACTGGCCTCGGGGCTGGGGGAAAAAAAAGCAGCATGACCAACGCCCCCGACGTCTAAAGACCCAATGGCCCAGATGAGTCCCCTAGGGGCGGACAGTCCCAATTCCTCGGGGCAGAAGAGGAAATCTCCAGCAGATGATACCGACGGTGATGCTCTTTCGCCTAGGAAGCAACCGACGCCTACTAATAATGGAAGCAGCGATGTCTCGGCTGTGTATCTGATTGACGGGTCTGACGATGCCACGGCGGTCGTGTCTGTTAGTGACGTGGACGAGGAGGTAATGTGGCTTCATTCTTGGCGGGGAGACTTCAATGCGGGAGTCGGAAGTGACCGGGATTGTTAAGGGCTTGAGGTTTGTTTGGGGGCTTGGTTACTCCAGCGTGACATATTGCACGTAATTTAGGGGGCATACTTGGTTGGTTACTGTCAATTGTTTGAGTCGCGCGTCTGAATTGTTCGGAATGTACAGCCAAATTCCTGAAGAGTGGGCCGTGAGAAAATAAGATGGGTCCGAAAGTGCACTTGGTCATTTTAGTGTGGAACGTACGGCACGCTACTGTTACTTTCAGAACGTACTGTACTTTAAATGTGTTTGTTATTTTTTGAGAAGTTCATACGAGAAAGGTCTGTAAGCTATTGATTAATAACACGCGTATTTAAAATATTGATGAGTAACAATCAGCAATGCATGTATGCGTTTAGCTGACTTATTCAGTGACATTATTTAACCCCGGACACATTTGTATTCATCCCGGACCTTAGCTGGTAGGATCGAAATAGACCCCATATTGCAACATAATTTCGTATCGGTTTTACGTTGTGTACTGTAAATTTATGATCACGGAACATCCTATGAATATCGTACCCAAACCAAATATTATAGAGCATCCTCTATGTCGTGCGACTTGAAAGACATGAGCTAACCACCTCAGCAGGTGCCTTCAAGGGCAAAAGAGTCTTGCCAAACAACTATCAATCACTGCCTCTCATATTGACCAGCCATTTCACAAGTCCCAGCATCACGGTCCGACATGTTACCAAACCCATACCGCGTCGGGAGGTTATTCCACCAAACGACGTCCGTCCTCCATAGGAATTCAGTCCCTGTTCGGAATCTAATGAATCATCAAAATTCTCCCCCAACTTCTGCATGACGTAGCCTGCATTGTCTGGAAATTCCCAAAGTGAAAAGCAGTGGCAATGTCAGTGGCAGTTTGAGTTTTCCAAACTCCCCATGGCGCCAAGGCCAGAAGGCGGCTCCAGGGCGATCGCAGGACACGATAGGACCCCACTTAATAGTCTCTAGTCGGGAAGGAAATAGCCACAGGGTTGCTACATCCACAAGAATGCCAAGCTCTGATTTCAACATGCGACACTTCTCATTCATGATATTTTTCAGGTAAGGTCACACCACCACGAGTGGGCCGAATCCTGTTTGAGAGCAGGGTCATCCCTCACCTCTTTTACCTCCCAAATCCTGGCTCCTATTTGGCCCACAGGTGCGGTGACGCCACAGAGGACACCCCCTAAAGGAATGCCTCTCTCAAAATCCATTCCGAGTTCTCCCCTAAAGTAGCATGATGGGCCAGCAAGATAAGTCCAGCCCGTTAATACATTGGGCCTTGGTGCAAAACCGCGAAAATGAATACGTCGCCTACCAGATTTATGAGGGTGGGTTACAAAAAGAGGAATTTTCTGCACGGATCTACCAGAAAATTGTTTTACTGCTGGTTTGCTTGTCCTTTGTCTTGCTCGCTCAATTTGCTGAATTGCGAGTTCACACAATGTTTACAGGACAACATTGGGATTGAATTTAACACCGGACATTGTCCTCTTTGTCCACCCAGAGTGTTAGGTGTGGACTGAAAGGTGATGCTTGTTTTCTTCGCGAAACCCGCCTTGTTTGCCTGGCTATTCATCAAGTGACATAACGCGTGTGTTTCCCCGGGTGCAGGATAAGGAAGAAAAATAGGGCGGACAATTCCTCGAAATATAATCCACGCCATTACACACTATCCCAGCACGATAGGGATAGTACGAGTCAAATGTAAGTACCGAGGGGGTGACGGACCGGTGCATAAAAATACACCGTAATTAACACGTTGTCCAACATGTTATGCATACTGAACACCTGACGCCTAAGGGGTAATAACTGCACTACTACCCCACTTCTTTCTTCCGGTGCAGTTCCGGAATATGGTTTCTGGGTGTTGGCGACTTTAACACTGGACCGAGAAACGAACCCTGGTACTGTTATGTGCGTGGCTCACAAAAAGGGACGCTTTTGGCACACACTTGCACTCCAGACTTTTCCTGTGGGAAAGGAGTTGGCAGTAGGGTAAAACTCGCACGGTATGCCAGCCCTGGTTTTCTCGAGCACATCCGTTGCAAAGAGGCATTTATATTATTGCCCTTCTCCTCCACCACCTGCCTACAAAACTGACCGCGGTCATGTCTTTGGTCCGACTCTTTTTCTCCGTTCCTCTTCATCTTATCCCGCCTCTCCTCAGCACCAATTATCACAATTAGCCGAAAGGTGAAGGAACTTCCCGGCCTCCAACCAGAGCTAGAAGAGGTCTTCCATACTTGCTCAACAGGTGGTTCGAAAAAAAAAATCAAACAAAAAAAAAGGTTGAAGGCCTCTTCTTCCCCACCCAACATCCACCCCCACATAATATTCAGTATAATTATTCAGACATATTAAGATCATCTGTTAGTCCGGACACAATCCGATTGGCTCATGCTGACTTGCAGATGGTATATATGGTTGGTCACCTGACGTCTTACTAACTGCGTAGAATGGTGGCCTACCATGGCGTATTATTTTCCAAGCATCGTCAATATTCTTACCCCCTCATCCCCCCTCTATCTGCCACCTTTTCTTATGGCAACCTTGTGACGTCATTCAGTCTTTCCCGCGCTTTTGATTGCCTTGGAGAGCGTGATGACAACGTTGCCAATGTGCTTATTTTCATAATGCGATACAAAAGGTGTGATAAAAAAATAAGGCGGAACTTTGCACTAATGGCTAGTCACGCTTCATTCGCGAATAACTCGCGTGTTTAGAGCTCTGCACAATGCTAACCATATAACTATTAAGGGGAGGGGTAAGGGGGTGTTTCCACGATGTTACCAGGAAATAAATAGTGAGCCGCCAAGTGCAAGGCGCTGGCACAGTTACACGGAATATGGACTATAAAGTCGGCTTTATAGCCACGGTTTTATCTGCTACAGGAAGTAGAGTTGATGTCAATAGTTGCGGCCCTCACCCACAAACAGCACTTAGGCGAATTGATTCCATTAAAAAATTCCGTTAAAAAATTTATCAACTAACAATACCGTACGTATTGAGTTTGAGTGTCCTATATATAGGACACTCATGTTTACATCAATGTCTTACACCTGAAGATCGATACGACCCACTTATTAAAAGGCCCCGATCACCTGAGGAGTCCGTCGGCCCTAACCTCCGCAACGCGCAGTGTCGCCCGGGGGCAGCCTCACCCCCCCTCGCCCCTCCGTCGAACCAACCAACCCGCACTCTCTTCCCCCCCATCTGCAAAACACCCCGCCCTGGGCCCAAAGAGCCTGGGGGTAAGCCCCGCTTCACGGAGCCCTTTTCCTCTCTCATCAGTCAGTCGGTCGGTTATCGGGCGAGGTGTTTGTAGGGTCCGTCGGACTCTCCCTTAGCAACCCCCACGATGCACAAGGCATGACACTCACGTGGTGGTGTGCAACGGTGTCTTCCACATGCGGTTCCTTGTCCACTAGCTCAAACGAATGGCAACCTCGCGTGTACGGAGTGACCGGTGACAGTGTGTGGAACATGTGTAATAGTGAAAGATAGTTTTTTTTATTCGTGTCAGTTGTGGATTGTCACGGAGACATGTCCACGGCGATGGAGGTAAGATGCGAGTTTGCTAATAACGGTAATTAATATTAAAAATAGCAGTTTCATATCCGGGAGATAACCTTTAGGTCGAAATTAGGAAAGTTCGAAGTCGTCGATGGTTTTAGGTACAAAGGAATCCCATTTCCGACTGGGGGAAATTGCACTGTTGCCTCCCGGTGAACAGGAGACGTACACTTTGAATTGGAAACAATGGGGGAGTTGCATTCCAAAATATTTATCGCCATTAGCTCTCTTTCCTTGTGTGCGGGCCAGAAATGCAATTAATTAGTGGTCATTGGCAGGCGCGGAAATAAAATGCCGTTTCGGACATGAAATGTGGCGCGTTGTTCCGTATAACTACAGCCCCATGTTTAAAACACCCCTGAATTTACCAACAAACACAAAGTCATCAGCCGCATGATTGGCCCTCCCACCCACATATATCCCCTCACATGTAGCCCTCCCCCACCGATCGATCTGAATCGATTTGAAACGTTATCCAACCATTCCCGTGTCATGATGCTGTTACACTTTATGGATGGTTAGGTTTTCATAGGTCAGAGAGAAGTTGCTAATTGTCCTGTATGATTAGTCTACAAGGGGGAAATTGGCGGGCGGCATCCTGAAAATTGTCATCGTCGTGTAATTTTTAATTAATATTTCATTTTGAATTTTTGCACAGAATTGAACACCTGAAATTAATCAAATAAAATAAAATCGTGTGTCAATTATGGAAGTGTTTAGAGTACATACACGGTAGTGCGTGTTTTCCATCGCGAACTCATTCACACACGTGCACATACTCATAACTGGTCGTACAGCCTATGAGATAGCATCCCACGTTCCCATTTCTGACTTGAGGTGAATCGAACCTGTTACGTAGCAGAATTTTGACCGGTTTCCCTTTTATTTTTTGCTTCCAAAACCATATGCGGAAATTCGCAGCTAATATATCTCCTGTTGTGTGTTATTGAGGATTAGTGAAACTGTACTGGACGGGTCTCTTTTTCGTGTCAATTAATTAGCGTTAAACGATGCTGGTAAACACGCGTATTTTCCCCCATTGAAAACGGGAAAGGGCTATACTTTTTTTCTCCCCCTATAATAGATTTATTAAGGCGATTGATGTGTCCAC
This sequence comes from Catajapyx aquilonaris, assembly GCA_000934665.2. Lineage (NCBI taxonomy): Eukaryota > Metazoa > Arthropoda > Diplura > Dicellurata > Japygidae > Catajapyx > Catajapyx aquilonaris. The sequence continues at coordinate 17,931 of JYFJ02002394.1, forward strand.
GAATGTTTCCAAGTCACGAAAGCGTATAGTGTGGAGTTTACCAATTTGGTTATTGACAATCGCAACCGAGCATGCCAATAGGAGAACAAACACCCGGCGGCACTGTTGGAAACTCCCAAAAGCGTAATCCTGACACGAGCCCGACTTTAAATCACAAACAAGGCCCTGTTGTGATTTAATTGTTGCGTAAAATTTCCCACGCCGTTTGACCAACATTTTTACGAGCTGGACCTAACTTCTTGATGCCAGACCCACGAGCCACAAAAGTTTTAAGAGTCGACTATAAATCTGTCGCATTGGAGCTTTTTGGAATAATGCGCGTGCTTGTTTGGCTTCAAAAGACGTGTGTGAAAGTGTGGGAATAGGTGTGTGTATGTGGAGAGAGCCGATTGGGACGTATTAATGCTGGATTCCCTTCGAGAGTCGCACATGTTTAAATTTATGGGCCATAAGTGGACCTATGGAAAAGCAGATCTGGTGGGCCTCGTAAAAAGAAGGTGTCCTCCTTGGGAAAAAAGATGACACTGAGCGACCGGAAGAGCGGGTTTTAAACCTGATTCTAGGGCAGAGGACATCTGCGTGTGACTCAATTCTGTACGGGGGCAGAGTGGGCTAATTGTGAATATGTGCGCAACTTATTTTTCTTTCAAACATTACCTTGCATGTTTGACACGTTCGCTTGGTAGGTAACAAATGACGGGTTGGAATGGATGTGGCCCACGCAGCAATGGAAGTTGATGAGATAAGGGAGTCAGGCAGGACTTTTGAAGCCTTTTTGTTTTCAAGGCCTGCTGCTGCCGCTACCTTCTCTTCAGCAGCAAGAAAAGCAATTTATTTCATCCTGACCGCGCTTCAAAACCGTTGTCTTCGCCAAATCTTACCAACCGTGACAATGAAGGATGACCCTGCCCAATACCTTTTTAAAAAATTTTAAAAAATGCATCGCGTGACGTATGAGATAATTTACACTCTTTGTTACCATGCACCAGCATCCTCAATGTACACTTGTAACATCGAATCGTGACTGAGATTTACAAAGTGTAACCCGCGGAGATGTCCGGATATCTCCTGATTTGTGGCGTGGGAACTTGTACTAATGTCCACGAGACATTCATTAAGTTCCCACTGCGTGATGAGCGACAATAAATCTGATCATTCGGAAATTTTTTGATATTAATCCACGTTTTTAATTCTGTTTTAGGAGAGGGTGACGGCGCATTCGGCGATCGGTTCGGTGGCTGGCAGCACACCGTCGTTCAGCTCAACGCGGATGACGCCGACGTCGGACTTCCAGCCGCCGTACTTTCCTCCTCCATTTGCACCCCAGCAGCAACTGGCCGAGTTCCACGCTGCTCATCTCAACGCTGACCCATACTCACAGCTCAACTCGCTGCATCAGACCCATCAGACTCACTACCAGCTGGGTCAGAGGCCACACGATGTCCTCCGACGCTCTGAAAATGACCCCCTCCATGTCGTAAGTATTGTCTCTCAAGGTTTTTGAAATTATTCACAATTTTAAGCAACAATGAAAGTAGTTGCTTGGGCCATATAATAAAGTGTGCCGAATTATTTTGCTGAAAGGGCTGCAACACCTAGGGTTTACGACGTTGCTCTTTTTTAAAAAAAATGACCACACGGAGTCCCGAGCAGGTTAACAAGGATTTTTTCACCTGTTTGCATGGAACCCCCTAGTGATTTAAACCTCTAAGAATGATTAACGCCTTATTAAAACGTCTCAAGCGGTAAAGTAGCCATTATTAATGACGCTTAATCGTTTAAATGTTCGTGAGATTTCTGGAGCTCTGATCTCTGCATGGGAAATACTTAAATCCTGGGTTTCAACTTTTCAAAAAAATAATTCATACGGGTATTCCGGTTTCAAGATGTTTGAAATTTTTTTGTGTTCGCAAACAATCTCGAATTCGCATCGTGCAGCGACATTTTCTTTTCGATGGCTAGCTGCACGTGATTTCATTTGTCGGCAAGAGTTACAGTCCGGTTGCGGTGTGGAATTTAATGGAGCGATGGGACACGACACCTCATTACATGTGTCATAAATCGGGAGGTCTGAGTGTACGTTAGGATGGTAGCTGAACGTGTTGTGGCATGACTGTACGAAATTTCTGCCTGCACGCAAATTAAGTTGAAACCAACATTTTACGCCGGTTCTACCCACTAAATATTCTTTAATGGCTCAGTAACTTTTCCAAAATTTGTGTAATTCTCTTGTCTTAGTTTTTCGCGTGCGAAAATTAAGCCATTCAGGAGGTTTTCCTTACTATAAATTTTAGCTCGTGACCCGAGGTCAGCGTTCCTCCAAGTAGCCATACTAGTTATCCGCACATGCGCACTCTACAAATTGTTGAATTCAGTTAATTGAACTAACAATAAATTATATTCGAAGCGCAGTTTCCTGTCACATGTGCTTCAATGTATCAGATGGACAGTGTCTTATCACGTCAATCCGTATGTGACTGTCCCTTTTTTATTTAATTATGCCACTTTTGTCCTCTCCCCTCTTTTTGATATATATCGAAGAGGAAAAGGGCCGCCCCTGTTCTTGGGTCCTTTGGCTTGCTGCACTTGGCCGTGGCCCCCTCGATTGCCTTCGTTTCCCGGGCTTTGATCCGCGTCACTGTGTCATCATCGAACTTGTCAAACATGCATAGCTGCCTGCGGTGTCGGTTTCAGCCTTTTGGAACACTCCCCCCATCTACTTCCTTTTAATGACTGGCTGAAGGAAGCTGCAGGTCACGTGGCTTCAGACTGTAATTCATGCATATTCGCTAATCGACACAATGGGTCCAAATTACTCACGCATTTCATTACGTTTGAGCGTGGTCCACAAAAGCCTGGAGTACAAACGCACAATAGCGGAATTGATCTTATTCATCTCTTATCTGAATGAACTGGTGCTACCTAAATTCTTGGGCTAGAATCGATACACGGGTCTTTATAATTAGGAGTCCATGGCCTAGCTAATTCATCTCCAGAAACAGTGACAAGAGGCAAGCACCTGAAGACGTTGATTGGCATCCTATTTAAAATGGGATATTCTATGCATATTCAAACAGGGCCTGAACAGTACTGGTCTTACCTTACACTCCATCAATTTTTTTTGTGTGGATGGGGGAAAAAGACCCTCCGAGCGACCTCTGTTAACCCGGGTGAAATCAGCCGGATCCTATTTCTAGTTTGCCCTTTTATTTTTCATGAAGCTGACATCCATACTTAGGAGGGTGCTGAAGAGGGAGAGATCCCCTGGTACACTGATTATGTGTCTGACAAGATATGTGCTTTTTTACAGGCGGCCAACATGCACCCGGCGGCTGGCTTCTACGATTCCAACCGACGGGAATATAGTGTACGTCGCCCTGATGTCCTTGTACCTGCAGGTCATCCGGGGTTGGACGGACACGACGCACTTGTACTGCCAAACGCGCTTCCTTCCGTCGAAGATGGCCAGGTAAGCACACACCTTTTAGTGGGTTAACCTTGGGCGCGAAACATACCACCTTTCCGTACCTCTCGGATTGATGCTCGAGTCCTTCGAGGTGAAGTTTCATGGCTAACTGTTGTGCTCCGCGCTGGGATTATTTTTCGCGGAACATTCTCCCCTCCCTTTTGGAGGTATCCATCCCAGCCAAGCAGCCCTTTTCCCCAGCAGCTTCCCAGCACCGATAGGCACCCAATCGAATAGGGGAGGCATAAATTTGGGTCCCCATTAACGCCCGGCATCAGAGAGTTTTGCGGGGAGGCCGGAACCCGGAAACCGGAAGTGGCGCCGTGTATCACTCCGCCAGCGCGGGAACGCCGACAAAGGACCATCGCCTGGCTTGGCGCCACGATAGTGGGTAGCCATGGCAACCCTCCACAAGAGAGACACCGGGGAAGTATACGTGGTGCTGAGGGGGAGGGATGCTGGCAAACAGGACCACCTCTGGACCTAAAAAAAAAAAAGATGAGACATACGCCTGACCTCACATGTGGGCGGCCATCTTGGGGTTTGTTGAAAACTCGGCCATTTTGGATCCTGATGCGCACTTGGCTGTTTGTTATTAAAAGAGGTGCACTATCCTAGTTGGGAGATAGTCTAGGCGAAAAAGGGGTGTCGCAAATGATAATACGGCCCGAAAAAAGTGGGGGAAGTCGAGGGGGAGTGGATGGTGGGGAGAGGGGAGTTCGTCGGAGGTCGGTATTCAGAGCTAACCGTTTGCGCGTTTGTGATAACGGCTTGGCGAATGGGGTTGATATCGGCTAAATGAGGATGGGGAGGGAGAGGCGGGGGTGGGGATGGGTGAGGGGTAGGGGGGGGGGGGAGAAGCTGCATCTCACCTTGCCTCGGGGCATGAGAGGCGTATTCAAATCAATACGCCGCTTCCCGGCTCTCAAGGTGCATTCTGGGGGGGAAAAGCATGCTTTTGGACCTTCCCACAGGCTGTTTGGGACACCCTCGTACTGCTTATCCAGTTTTAAACCCTCTATAATAACTGGTTCCAAACATTTTCACCAAAAAGCCCTGTCAATCTGCGATTCAATTCTGGTAGGGGGGGTCCGATCAATGCACGTGAATATGCACGTGTTTGCTGACCAACCCATTATCGGTGATCTGCAATAACTATAGGGTTTCACAACTGGATATACACCCATTTGTGGGTGGAAACACTAGATGATAGAATGGGGGAGAATCGGCAGGTTCGGATCACTTTCCGATCACAATCGATTCATGCAGTGCAAAAGAGCTATTAACAACGGGAAAATACGGGACAAAAGTGGCAGATCTGCACCCACCATTAGCTACCTGGTTGTTAAATATGTAGGTACAAAAATTACACTTTAAACGCTGAATAAATTGAAAAGAAATCGCACCAACTCGGCACACTTGTCACCTGCTAAGTATGTGCAACTGGTAAGGAAAGGGTGATGAATGCTCCTGAGTGCCAAAAATGAGAGGGTGGTGCCTGCAGGGGACATGTGAAACAACATCCCCCCCTCGCCTCGTTGTTGGCCCGGGGCGAGGCAGGTAAACTATTGGGGGACACCAATCCAGCCGCTGGAATTTTTAGCCCGGAGCTTCCAGCTGGGAGCCCCGGGTCACATCCGCGCCTCTATATGTTTTTTGTGTCGCGTCGATGAACGGATTTAGCTGCAAGAATCCCAGATCATCAGGGGCCGTTTACCCATCGAAAGTCGTCGCTGGTAACATTTATGCATATAATTTGATTTTAATTGCGATTTTTTAATATTATGGTGTGATTCACGCGGGTGTTATCGCATCAGACCACACCTTGTAGGGTGTGTCCTTAGTTTTGAGATAAACAAGTATGCGGATGCTTGACACTCCTACGGGGTTACCTCCTGCAAGGCGTCAACAGGGTGAGGCAACGGTTAGGTTAGCTATACCCAGGATGATACCAGATAACATGTTATACAGTTGACAGTGTTCACGTTTTCACGAGCAATAATAATTGAATTCGTAGTATTGTTGTGTTGATAAAATCAGTTGCTGCAGGGCTATGTCGCAAAAACCACGTGCTTTATTCCAATGGGTGACGCACCTTCCCAGTTGTGTAAACGCGGATCTTCCAGGCTCCATACTTTTGACATCGCTTTTTTATTACCCTCCCATGTTCTTTAAAATGTACACTGCACAGTAATGACTTTCAAATCTGTCCACATGAAATGACCCTCGTTTTCCCGCTGTTTGCACTATGATGTTAAGGCGAGGCCTCAACCTCCAGGTGGTCAGCAGAGACCCATGAGGCGACCACCTCCCCTTTTTCGCAATGGGGTCGTGAGTGCCCCCATGGCCCCTCCTTTGATACCATCGTCCGGGTAGTCCCTTTCACCTCCTCCTCGGTCCACTCTTCGGGTGCACATCCGGATCTGCACCCAAAAAATATTTGCATGTAATCCCACCCAGGCGTGTTGTCAAAATCGACTAGTCATTTGGATACTGATTGTGATCGAACCTCAGGCACTTTTAATCAATTAGACAGTCGCAATATTAACATTCATATACCAGCATGAAAAAAATAATTTTAAAGTTTAAAATATATATTAAGAGACAATGTGCGAATATGAAATTAATATCGTACTGATTTCCAACGAGCAAGTCCTTGGTAGGTACGACGTGGTAATTACAGCAAAAGTATTCGTCGTATTTGCATAATTGTTCTCGTTGTGGTGCACATTCGCGGAAACTGGAAAGGGTGCACCTCAGGGTGCGTGAGACTTCACGTAATTACAAATGCCTTTTAGCTTGTACATATTCCCTGTTTGCAAGGCGCAGATGGAGTGATAACAGGCGCGGTTTGTGCTTCTCAAGGCAAATCACCAGGTCCTGTACAAGTTTCCTCCTATCAAGTCCGGATCTATCTCCAGGATAGAGGGGGCTACAGGAAAATTACGAGCCCGGCAAGTTGCGCAAAAAATAATCAATGAAAAAGCAATTGTGTAATTGGCTATATGGTAATTCCCCCCACTAATTCGCCCATCCGGCGAGAATTAGCCCTTGGTAATGATAGTCCGGCAGACTGTTTAGGAGCCATAATTTATGTACTAAGAGGCGACATCCTATGGACAAGCACAGAAATTTTTGTGGCAACATGTGGATGGGTAGTTTTCTTCAATGAACCTAACCTCCCCATTCATTAATGCGGTTTTTGCGACTCCAAAGGAATCACGGCCCCCTGTGCTTCCTCCCAAACTGGTGATTCCAGTTTGGAAACTGCCATTTTGGTACCCAAAAAAAACGTGGCTACACGAAACCCTTGGCTAACTCTTGTGTTTCCATCTTCACCTCGTCGTTATATCTTGGCGTGGTCGCGTTCCTGTTGCCCCCGCTGTTGTTGGTGTCGTAGGGCGGAGGTCGAGAGGTCAAGAGAACAGTCTCTTTTTTCATGTAAATGTCTCTCCAAGATCCTTCCTCTCACTTTTCCCCTTCTCCTAATTATTATCCACCTTTATTGTGACACTCAGCCACTGTTGGTTTTGTATGATAAGTTACCAAGGATCTCAGGTTCATATTCTGGTATGGGGCCAAATATTTTACGTGAAAAAAATGACATAGCGCGTATTCCCGGATGTCTCGAAACATTAATGGTTAATAAGGGGGCGCACCTTTACTTTCGGAATGTTTATGAGATATACGGTAACGACATGCGCAGGGCAGGGCGTGTATAATGGCGGCCTTGCAAGGCCGCTGGTTATAATGCTTGCACATATGACCTAGTCGAGGACGTGCTGGTTTGGGCCGAGATTATGATAGACAATGGTTGCGGAGGTGCTGAGCCATAAATTATTGGCTCAAGTACCTGTGTTCAAGTTCGGTTGCTTATCTAGATGCCCTTTTTGACACAGGTAGCGATATTGTTGAAATTTTACGCGAATTTTCTGGACATTGGGCAGAGAGTAGACTTTCTTGTCCAACAACTTAATTGGTTTTCGAAGCTGTAAATTATGCGATTCGTGATCGCAGTTATCACTTTTTTGAAGGAAAAAGTAGGGCTGCGAGTGATATGTGGTTAGTGTAAAGCGCGGGACGTGGCAACGGGGCGAAGGCTGGGCACGCAAGGGGTCAGTTTGGGGTCATCTAGAGGGCAGGGCCCTGCCGAGGCTCGCATGTCCGAGACCAGGGACCTGCGATGTGCCCACTTTCTCCCACGCAATCAAGACGACACCACCACTTAGGATATACCGACCTGGCAAATTTTTCATCTCCAAAAAAATACATTTTGGCAGAGTTCAGCCCGGGGTGAAAGCTCGGCATGCATTTTTCTCCCTAGAGTGTTAATAATTGAATTCCATGCACACCCGGAACCGCCATTCTTCGCGAAAAAAAATGTGCAAAAATCCTTGCAACAAGCGAGCGATTTGTTTTCCAAAACTTGACATTTATTTCCTATTGTGCACCTAATTGGCCACGTGCTGCGGCTTTTATGCATACAAAAATGCAATAACTGAATCTTAAGGGTTGTTGGATTAGATGAATAGGGCCATTGCTCTTCTCGCTTTTGCAGCAGGACAGAGACAACAATCCATCCGCAAGATGGAGATGAATAGTCCACCTCAGTCGCAGTCTTCATCCATCCTCCTGCAAAAAAAAAGAAGCTTCCTGACTTCTCCATGACACCTACCAACATCAGGCGGAGAATAATAATCGCCATGCGTAATGTGAATTCAATGTTGTTCCAGAATCTCCACCAAACGAGTTCTTCTCTTGATCGAGATTTATAGGGCCCTTCGCCATCTATTTACTCGACAGGTCCAACCGAGTTCATTTTGCTTTTAGATGCATGTGCCCAGGCTGCCACCTGTGATAAAAGAGTGTGTTTTCCTACGTGCTTTATTGTCGGTTGGAAGTATTGTTAGAGGGCGTTCACCAAACAGGAAACGAAAAATTTTGGGTTCAGACTCGGAATGGGAATTGTTGTGAGAAAGGACAGTCGTGTTTCTGTGATAGTCCGGTAGAGAGAGAAATGTTTCATCAGAACAAATCACACGAGTCACCGCCCTCCTTTCTCCTTCCCGCCTTCCTCCGGCATGCAACAGGTGTGCAAAAGGAACCTCCGCACAAAATAGTTGATGGCTGCTGCTTGTGGGATGAAACCATTCTATGGTATACACCCTAGGGAAACAAACTGAATTTTCTGAATGGAAAAACCAGCCGAGTTTTTCCATCCAAACTGAACTTAAATTAATTTTTTGTTTTTCCTTCGTAATATACCAGGTAGGAGACATTTGAACCACAAATTGCATTTCGTAAGAGAAGGGAGGGGAAAAAAGTGCGTGAGGGAAAGGAGCGGAAGGCAATAGGCCCCAGGCTTACATCTGGAGGTCGTACAGGTGCTCTCTTTTTGCCATGTTTGCTTGCCTGTGTCCTGATGCTAATCGGTAGCTGAAAAATATAAAGATTGCAAGTGCACTCAATGGAACGTCCCTCTTTTGCAGGGACACTGTATGACTCATTGAGACAGGTACAGGGTCTATAAACATCGCCATATATAATTGTTATCTATATAAACATGGGCCATATTTTTTTTCTCTAAGAAAGCAATTTCGACATAGACAGGAAAAGTCCCGGTTAAGTTTGGCAACATGGCCGAGGTCGAGCCATCAGAGTCATCTGGACGGCGGAGGTTTCGAATCTTAATTTGGCAGGAAAAAGTCTTGGCCATACCTTTGGGTGTTTGTTCGCGTGACGCAGGCATCTTTTTGTGGCGAGCCAATCCCTCCTTTTGGCCCATCTGTTACAAGTCGGGCCAGTCAGTGTCACCGTTACTACAAAAGGAATGTCTTCTCTACTCCAATCACTTGGAAGCTTTATAAATATTTCCTCATGTTAAGAGGCTAAAGTAGTTCCGCATATTTTTTGAACCGCATAAAATTATTTACCCACATAATTTTTATTCACACTGCATCCGTTTATTTACGTAGCTGAAAATTTATGCACCTGATGAATATTTTTATAGAGCAAGTGAATAATATTTATGCATCTAGTGAATAATACTTTATGATCTAGTGAATAATTTTATTCGCCGAAGATAGGAAATAATTTTATTCGCCTAAGATAGGAAATAATTTTATTCGTCTACTGAATAATTTTATTCGCTTTGGCGAATAATTGTATGCGTCAACAATTTTGAAGCAGTTATTCAATGCGAAAATAAATTCCATCATGATCTTTTTGCAAGTTTCCCCTATCATTTACACGGTATGTGATGGGGTGAATATATAGGGGGGGGGGGGCACTGGAATTTTCAGGTTAATATGAAACGCGACCTGTATTGATCGAGATGCGTCATACTGATGATCGATGAGTAATCGATCTTGATCCCTCAAAGCGGAAGCTTCCCGAGACAAAATTGAACGCTCTGCTTCCTCATTTCTTAACCCCAGCAGCTTGGGAAATAATTTTCTAGGGGGGGTTAAATGAAAATAGATGGGGGGGAGAAGCCTTGCAGTACCCCCCCTCAAAAAAAGGGAGAAAAAAAATCCGGAACGAGTGAGAGAGAACCATTAGACGGGGAATGCTCATTCCGGAACAATTTTCCGGACGGGCCGGTCGGAGATTCGACCCAACGAAGCACGTCTCTCTTCAGCCACCGCTCTCACTCAGCTTCTAATGATGGATCCAAATGGGGAGTCTGCCTGGGATTCTACTAGAGGGGGGAGGGGGGAAAGGATGATTATGTGCATATTCTTGAAGAAGATTTAAAATCATCTTACGGGCCACAAACGTGTCTTAAACGCCCGGATCTTGAAGGCGACTGTTTTTTTTTAATGTAGTCATCCGATGGTGTATGGGAAGAGAGCGGGACTAATTTCAAAAGTCGTGAGGTTGTGTCTGAGGCATCAGGCGAAATGATCAGGACTTAAATCACAGCCGCGTCACGCAGGATGAGCCACGTGTTGGGCCAGGAACGTGCGTGAGCCACCTCTTAAAAAACTTGGGTTTCATCAGAATAATTGTAATTTAATTTATACTTAATTAACCGACAATTGCGCACACTGCAATGGCGCATATAATCCGCCTTATTATATAGTTTAATCCTTGCTGCCAATTTTCCGGGTATCCCGTTAGCTTAGTGTCAAACCCCCGAACTACTGACACCTTGCTAAGTCTCCTTTCGTGTCTTCATTGTTTACCACGAAGGTGATAGAATCTAACAAAAGCTGAAGTCAGCAACGGGGCCAAAAGCGAGCACAACATGTGCATTAAGTAAGTGGTCATGCGCTGTCTGCTCGGTGCAAAATGCTGTTAGGTAAGGTTTCTTCGCCTTTTTATTGCCCGATTCGTTAGTAAGAAGGGGGTAATAAGGATGCAGGTGTGGTTGGGCTGGGTCAGGTGAAAGGTTTCAGGGCGTCGAATAAGTTCCTTTCCTTCAAAAAGGATCTTAAGTTTGTTATTGAAGCGTGTAATCCAATCGCGTCTTATATTCAGCTCCTTCAGCTTAAACTCGGAGTAATAAAGATAATAAAGTCATTAGCCAGGCAAGTCGGTGGCGTTGGGGAAATAACATCGGTTATGCCGGAATTGAGAAGTTGTTGGAGCCTCAGCAATTTGCGTGGGCGGAGGGTTCCCACACTCGACATTATTGCGGAGGATTGTTCTTTTCCAAGGGTGGTGGTTATGGGTAGTGTCGGGACACACTGATTAATGGAATCCGGATTGCATCAGTATTTACCGGTCGTTCACCAGGTAAAAAAAAGACAGATTGACAATTGTTCGTAAGATGGAGGCAAACGCGATTCTTCCCTGTCAAGGGCAATGTCCCAGTAGCATCCTCCGAAGGATCACTTAAAAGTGGCTGTTATCCGAGGTGTGGACAACGAACTGCACGACTCGGTTTTAAAACGGGCGACAGTACATTGACTTCAATTATCCGGACCTAATCCTACAGTCACACCTATATGGACACCATCACGTTTGTCATATCCCCAGTCGTTGTCGTAGTATCCATCAAAGTTGCCTGGGCTGATATTACCGATTTGTAATTCAATAAGGAACAGTTGCGCACCATGTCAGTATACGAATGAAAACACTGCATTGTGCATGCAATGGGGTCAATCATGCCGGCTTCTATACTCTTAAGATAGGTATCAAGAGCGTGCGTGAAAGAGCGCCATGTAATAAAATGTTCACGGCTAGAACCCGCCGATTTGACCGAGAGAAAACGTGTGTAATTGAGACATTTTGGGAGCGTTTGCAACACGACGACACCGGGATGGCAACATGGCTGGTCAGACCGTGTGCCGGCCACGAGCTGGTTCCCCCCACAGCCTCTCATCATGTATATCCACCCAAACACCCCCAATATCCTTCTTCACCAACTAGTTTGGGTGGCTTGGTAAATCACCACAAACGCTTGCCTCCTCCTTTCTCGTCCCCTGCTTGTTAATCTGGCTTGGTGAGCTTGGGACGCCGCCAATGATGATGCCAATGATGATGCTTTTATGCCCAACTTCTTGCAAATCTTAACGATGCTTTCTTCACTTACAGAATACCAATGTGGAAGACAACGGCGGATTCATCGGTAGCGACATTCCTCTTCTTAAAAGTGAGTATTTTCTCTTATCTGCTATTTTGGGGGTGATGTCACTGGCAGGCTGGAGTTGACCAACTCGAACAACAGGAGGATAATCCTCAAGAGGGGGTCCAGGAGTACCCCCTATTCAACAGTGTTAATCCTCTAGTTGTCAGCTGGCCATTTAGCATAAGGGGGAAGGTGTTGTCAACGTAACACCCCACATGCTCTTTTTCCACCCTGGTTACTCCCCCATAATGAGAAGACATCGCTGTTCCCTCCGACCGATTAGCTTCATCGTCCCCCTCCAGCTCTTTTGATGATTGTTCAATGAAGCAATCTTCACATTCCCCTCCATGTTGTCACCAAGTGTTGGAAATAATGTCTGATTGCGGTGTATGCAAATTGGTTATATACAGGAAGCTAGGTCGATCCTATCCCACAGGTGTTGAGTTGCAAATCTATTCCTCCCCAGAATCCTAATGCTCGCCAGGGAGCGCCAGATTGCCTGAGTCAGATGACAATGGAGGCTTCATTAAAAGCGATTGCGGGGGTTGGTGGGAACCGCTAATTAACCGATGGCGGGCCCGGGTGTGTATATAGCACAGTGTGTATTAGAAGGGAGCAAAGGCGTGAACTAGGGGCGGCCATGTTGGTTTTTTCCCGTAATAATTGGCTTCTTTTGAGTATGCCGCTGCCGGCGAATCTCTGCGTGGGCGATGGACATCTAATTGGCAAAAGTGGAGTAATGGAGAAGAGTCGCCCACTGAGAGTGACGGGGGTCGAGTTTTTTTTTACGACCTGGAGGAATTCTTGGCTCCATTAACCTGTGTGTCCTGACTTGTTACCGGCCCGTGGAGCAGGTAAAAAAAAGGGATGGGACAAGTACCCTAAACGAATTGCGCACTTTTTTGTTCGGTTAGAACACAGGTTTAGGAAAAAGTGGAGCTTGGCGAATGTATTGGTCAAGGCATTAGGCCAATAGGGTTGTCACTGGATAAAATGACGGGCTAATGGTGATGTTATTTTAGCCTGTAATTATTGCGGCTGCGTATGTAGATGACAGTTGGAATTGATTAAAAAGCAGAAATGGATAACAACATGTCAGGGTTGAATTTCTGTGAAGTGTACTGTCGGTGCTTGACAGACATTAATCACAGTGCGAAGAGTGTAATTTGCAGGAAAAAAGAAATTCAATGTGCGGCCTACAAAATGCAGTTTGACGTCATAACTCGAATCATACAGCAAGTAGTATACTTATTAAACATGTGATTTGCACGGATTTTGGTGAGCAGACTGATACATTCCCATTAGACATAATGAGTAAGCTCAAGGGCTAATGAGGAAACCTGAGACTATGTAAAGTCAAAAAGTGGTTCAGATTGTATTTTTTTCCATCCAATGACTGCAAACACGAATCCCATTCATTTGTAACCCGGATTCCGTCCATGCTTAGGGCGTAGGTTCTTTACTAGGCGTCCTTGTGCTTCTTCGCTGCTTTCTCTCGTCTGCTGCATCATGGAATTATGTATATATCTCCGTTTGACCAATCGCATCCTGATAAATCCTGGCAACGGCTCCCATCCGGCGCCTTGTGTCAACTTATCGCATATAGCAATTCTGGCCCCTTATTGGGACGATTTCCTGCACGGGGAGGCGAAATGCGTGGCTTCTAATTGCGCGTAAATTAGAGGGGTGGATTCCAATCTTGGCTCCGAAGGGAACTTCCAAGTCAGCCGCAAGTGAATGTAGCTGAGGGGGCAATGGTGCATAAGCAGGAGATGACAAAGCAAGGCTTGGAGTATATGTCCGGAGTCTGCATGCACATCTTCTCAAATCAGTCGGCAGATAAGGAGCAAGGTTTCTTGTCATCTTTTCAGTCCTGGTATTTTTTTTATGTATCCCGTAAAGCTTGCCGACAAGGACAAAGGATCTCGGTAATGAATCCTGGCTGGGTCGTTTACGAATGCAAGCTTCCTGGTGACTACTCGCGTGTGCATTGAAAATTGTGAGGTACAATTTTTCAACAATGAATCTGGCACGAGCACTTGTTTTAAAGAAGCACACTTGTCACTTTTCCGCATATCAAGCTATCGCATTGAATAATAATTTCAGAAGCATAATTTTTGCGAAAAACTTCAGAAGCACATCATCTCGACTATATGTTATCATACCTTGCGTTAGCGCAGGGCATCAGTGACAATAGCTCAGTGTCATAGAGGCGGCCTTGCTTTCTGTGGAATCAGCCGGGGAACTGCGAGGAAAACCGGTTGGCTGCATGTTGGCGGGCCTCCCCGTGACTTATGGCTTCATGAAATTCAAAATTACTGCCGCTTGTTGGAGAGCAGCACTTTGTCTCCGTCCACATTCGGTCAAGAAGCCTAGAGGCCATCCACTTCTATATACACAGGAGCATATATACAGTTTGTCGCTAATAGCTTTTCGAAAAACTTTCAAGCTGCCTGAAAAAATAATCAGCGCTGATATACGCTGCTTAGGATCGTATAAGGGGAAGTTTGGGGTAAATGGATGAATAGTTGACATTCCTACTGTCTGCGAGCCGAAATTACCAAGTCGAGACCGCAGCCACGAAGAGAGAATAAACCGGCGGAAAACCCTCCAGAGGAATGTGAGTTAAACCTACGTGTTGCCATCATAAACCAAAGTAACGATCCGCACATTTTTCTGCACTAATAAGAATATTCATCTGTAAAATTGATCGCAACAATTACACCTGGCACGATCCGACTATGTACAGCAAGTACCTAGGGGGGTGTTGTTGGCCCGAAAAAATGGGATGAAGGTTGCAGGGTTCAAGTAGGGGCCCACACCCCCAGCCAGACGAGCTGGATCCGGGACGATGCCCTCGGCAGCACACACACACACGACGAGAGGAGCATCGGTAATCGGTAGCTCAGCCACTTCACTACACACATGTGCATTCAATGCTAATTGATGGATGTCATTTTGATGGAGAGTATACCTTGTTTTACATTGTTTTGATACCAAAGGCTAGATATTGCGAAGAAACTATTTTGGTAAAGCACTTTGCGTACTTTCCTAACGAACGAAGTTTAATCGCTAGAAAAGCCCATGAAAGAATACGTTCCTCCACCCAATTTCCTTCCCATACCTTGGACCTCATAACGGTCCGGTATTGATATTGGAAAAGTTTTACTGGAAAAAATGCCCGCTCTCCTACAGTCCATAATTGGAAAAGGGCAGGCAAGGCCCGCCTTTTTGCCTTTCCTCCCTCCCCCACCATCCCCCTCTCTTGGATTAAAAACTCTCGTAATGAGACCGCAAGGGTGGGTGGGGGATGGAGTGGGTGGGAAGGGCTCCCCATCTCCAAAACCTCCCCTCAGTACACCCCCTTCCCTGCCAGTTCATATTGACCAACGGGCATTCCACAACTGAGATACATACCCCCCTCTCTCTTCCCTATCCTATCCCCCCCCCCCTCCAAAAGCTAGCATTGTTCCAGTGAAAATGTTTAGCATACTTGGCGTTTTAATCAGAGTATTGCCTCAGAGCGAGTTTAGCTGCAGGAAATTCCGGAAGGGGGCTCCTGAGGCAAAGAGAGCGCGAGAGGTATATCAGGGGAGGGGGGGAAATGAAAGGGGATGCTGCAGTACCAGAAGAGGAGGCAGGTATATACACTTTTGGGGATGAAAAATGCTCCTTTTGAAGCAATGGCTTCTGTGTCTACCCCTGCAATCGACCTGGTACAGATGCGCCCAAGTTGGCTTCCGAGGTGACAAGTGTGCACTTGGTATCGCTGATAGCCAGACAAAATTGTTGGTTATGAGTTATGACATATTACAAATTATGAGTGGGACCCACTGTTGGTCTTTGTGATTTGCCGATTTGGCATATATTATATTAATATATTAAATATTATATAATATTCCCAACTCGCGGTATACGTTATGTTCTACACACTATGTATATAGATAAGCAGATTTCCAAGTTGTATGCCTATAAGTGTGTACTATTGTGGGCTATTGAACTGGGTGGAATCCGTTTCAAAGAAGTAACACAGGCGGGGATTCAAACCCCGATTAACCCGAAGCAATGTTTCCTTCTTTAGGCATGAAACCCCGTTCGGAAGGCACCAAAGAGATGCTCCTGTCCGGGGTGGCGTCCCCGACCGATGTGTTCTGTAGTGTCCCTGGACGTCTGTCCCTTCTCTCCTCCACCTCCAAGTACAAGGTGACTGTCGGGGAGGTGCAACGACGCCTCTCGCCACCAGAGTGCCTCAACGCATCACTGCTCGGCGGGGTCCTCAGGAGGTGAGTACATTATTGTTGAAACATTGTTGCAGCCACACAAGCCTTCGAGTTGGGTATTTATTAAATTAAAAATTGAAATTTCTGAGGGAAAGCATGGCATCATGGTCGTGAATCGTGTTCCAGCTTTTCATCCATGGACAAAACACACACCAGTCCTCCCCCTGCCCCCTCTTTTCCTTCCTTCCTTCCCCATCCCTCGAAAAGCGTGTACATATAGTCCGAACCTATACTGTTCTCTCGCTCTCTCGCGCACACGTTGCACCACGATAAAACGTCGCGCATAAATCCTCTTTATGCAGAGGGGGGGACACAGGGTCCGTGATAACGCCAAACAATGCATTTTCATAATAAACGACTTTCGACTGCCAGCTGAACAAATTTCACTAGCTTCTTTTAACCAACCGCGAATATTTTTTTTTTGCAATCCAAAGAATTTGCAAGCACTGTTGACTTGTCAGCAAAAGTCACGACAATCTGTCCTTGAATCGGCCGTATTATTGTGGCGATCTGCATTGGGGTTGTTTGGCTCTTTTCGTGTGCCGCCCATTTTGAAGCTGCACCCAAACAACACAGTCCCTCACCTTGAAATCAAAAAACTTCTTCTCCCCTTTCGCCTTTCACTAAACCACAGCTGCTGGAGCCGCCATTACATGACCCTGAAAAAATAACTGATGAAAAATCTATCATACCATGTACGGCCCAGTATATGGGTCCGATTCTAAGTTAGATACTGTACAAAGTGGCCGTGAAAACATTTTGGGAGACAAGGGTTCCTTTAGCCTGAAGGCATGTCGTCATGGAAACACTTTTTTTTTTATTCGAGGGGGTTGCTAGGGGCAACGACGATGGCGCGGGGTGGGATCCGCCATGTTTCGCCAATGGGAAAGGAAGGCACCTCCTTTTAATCCTTTCGGATGGTTGTTTTTGTCCCCCCCGGTGGTTAGAGAATATCGTTCCCTATAAATCCAACTGACTTTTAGGACAGGGCGCGGTTCCTTACAATTGCGGGGTTCCATAGCTACCAGGAGCTGCCACTTTTTTTTTCAAACTAGTTTTTTTTAGGTACAGGGTACAATAGTAGGTGTGATTAACGGCGCCCAAAGGGTGCCTCAGATTTTACTGTTTTTTATGTATGGTGGGGGTGGGGAGAAGACAGGTGCGTGAGGTTACGCGGTTAGCACCTGACGCCCTCTACAGGACATATTTTCCCACGCCTAACGTCACTTCAAGGGGGTGCATATCACTCGTGATTCAATTAGGTGGCATGCTCAATGTTAATATTAATGTGTGGAATGGTGGTGTACTTTTATGGGTGTGGATGTACTTAGGCTGTCTGATTTTCCCGTTACTTCGCTGCAAACTTGTTTCGTTTCCTATGAACTTCCTACTGACCCTTGTGAATTACATTCAACTAATGTGCTGCAAATTGGTTATAGCCGTGCGGTTAGTTAACGAAATGGCGGGACGGACAGTCGATATTTATCCAAAAATTGCTATTGTGTGCAATATATCGAAATAGGAAATAATTGGAAAATGAAATTTTTAAAAAATGTTCCGAACCGATTTATCGAAAAATCGCTCTTGGAGCCGATTTTGCTGGGGGTGTACACGCAAATTGCTTCAATATCCAGCACATTTAGGACAAGTACACTAAGTGTCCTGGTCATCCGATAAAGATGGCCACCTGAAGGCGATAACATGCCGGAATTGGTACACCTCACGCATCTGCTGCTAAAACCAAGGTGCGTGACCATTCAGTTGAGATCCTGTTCATGCTGAGCTCATTACTTGTAATATATTCCAGGATCTGAACACGGTTTTTTGAAAACGGGGCGCGTGTCGTCAGAACCCGAATTATATTGTATATGACCAGGTGTGGGCGTGTAGGATGATCCACCCTATCGTCACCTTGAATCTGGCGGCCCCTGTACCATAAAGATTGGAGCTGATCTTCAGTGTCTTCTTGAGAACAAAAAAAAAAGTCGCCCCCGCCAGTGCTATAAAAACGTCTAGATACAGGTTGTCGCGGGTCGCATGAATGTCCAAGAAGAACGATAATTTACAAGGGCAACTCTGGGAGGTTTTTGCCGCCAAAAACCTGTGGGACCCGAATCTTAACAGGGGTTTGGACCGCCCCGCCTGATAATACACGGAAGAATTCGACTCCCAAAGTTTGCACGGACACACTGATTACAATGGTGTAATCAGCTTGTTTACTTAAAAAAATTTCCTTGATAGAAAATTTTAGCTGGCGGCTCTAAACTGAAATGAGACGTAACCACGAACGTACCGGGGACATATACAGTGTCTTGTCCTTCCAGTTAGACCGCCGCCTTGGTTTTACAACGGCTCAATCACCGTGGGGTCCACGGACCTGGACATTTGCACAGTGGTTGTCTGACGCATGGTCGTAAAGTTGATGCTCCACCTTTCTAGTTGGTATTTCTGATTCACACTGTGAAGACGGGACATTCGGTCCGTCTCGTCTTCAAGTCGGAACCCACACTGCTGCTTATACAATGTGGCATAAAAAAGTGTGTCCGTAACACTCGGCTGATGTTCTAGTGCTGATAAAATATTGCAGTTCTATCGAGCCTCGTGGTTACGTCATATGTAATGAGGCAAAATAGTCGGTCTTCCCAAGGGCAAATTTCAAAGGAATTATAACCTGCACGGTTCGAACAAGTACATTACGACATCATACATGTTATTTTCTGCACGTCATTGCGACTGGACCACAATATTGTAGCAAAGGCACGAATTATTTTCAATAAATAAAATCAGGCGGATACTAGCCTGAAATAATAGTCACCTGCTGTCACCTGCTGATAGTTTCAAAAAATTTTTTAGTCGGCTGAGCCACAGTAGCTCCACCCAGAAAGCATCCACGCACATAATAGGAGGTGCCGGAATGTAAATGAACACAAGTGAATAATCACTGGGGACAAGTGGCGTATCGCACTGGATCGGCAATTACCTATAAGGATAACATCAATCACTGGGTGTGAAGGGCAGGGGGTGGAAATTTACAGGCTTGCGAAACCCACACCCTAGACCATATAATAGATAGCTAAGTCCAGATGAGTAGTTTATTTACTTAGTGAAAGATGCTGAGTTCGACAATGTATATAGAAAGTGCACTATAATTCATTTATTAATGAACTAGCTTCAATAAATGTAGTACAAAATACTATGTTTACCAATTTCCTATACGTACAAAGATCCTAAAAAATTGGTACCGTTTCGAAAAGTGGGGAGGAAGAGTAACAAGAAGCAGCTGCCACCTTAAAAGAGAAGGTGGGGTGGGTGGAAGGTGAGGTGGGTGGTGGGGTGGAAATGATGGAAAACCTGCCCTGAGCATGCAAGCAAGAGCCAGGCAACTAGTTGTTCTAGCTGTGGTGGCCGTCTCTTTCCCACCGCCTCTCATCCTCTCCTCCACCCATTCACATGTTTCGTGTGCACACGTGCTAAGGTAGCACGGAAGTGACGTCAACTCATCTCCAAGGGGTCAATCACCTCATCTCTGGTGGGCGGCCTCTCGCGGGGACACTCGGAGGACACACTGCCCCTCTTCATCCCATCAGGGTCACTGTATCACTGAAATAATTGCCATGTGTCATATTACACACTTTGGTACACAAACAAAATTATGCACCAAGTGTGTAATATGACATAACATTTAGAGAAACAAAATGTGTAATATGACACACTTGGGTGCATAACACATTTGTGTAATGCACTAGAATAAAATGATGCACCGAGGCAGCCACTAAAATGCATTTCAGTGCATAATATTTATTTTTTTTTGCACGAAAATTGCTGAATTTTTGTGATTGGTTCAAATTGCCAAATAAATGAATGATATAAGACAAGATCCGGAAGGGTTTGGGTACTTCTATCTCAGTCGATGACTCAAGTGTGTGGAATGTGTGTACCACCCATTAGAATCAGGTCAGTGCAGGTCCGCGGGATTCATTTGCTCCAGGTGACCATTAGCTAGTCCCCGCCCTTTCCCAAGTTTCATTTGATTGCTACATGAGAAGTAAACAATTCCAGGGTCGTTAACCTGTGCAAACTATGCGTCTTGCCAAGCATTTAGGGTAATACCAGACCTCAACATTTCGAGGAGGTAAAAATCTTATATAATATAAATTTTGAAATCACAGCCCACAATTTTTTTTATTCATAAAAATGGGCATCCTTTTTTAGTCATGTGCGTGATATTTAATGGCAGGTTATTCTCACGAATTTCCGGCGCATCAGTATGACGCAATAATTATCCGGCCCAATAGTTGCTTCTATTATCTGTCATATAGGAACCAAGCAACCAGTTCAGTCGCTTTTTATTACATTGCGTTCTCATTCAAGAAATTATTTTTTTTCTCCCCCCCCCCCCCCCATCCTCATTGGTAGTCAATGAAAATCCGGCCCTTTTTTTTCCTTCTGGCTGGAGGGAAAAAGCCAAGGCAACTAAGTAAGCTGCTAATCTTCCGAATTTTTGTCTTAAAAGATGGGCATATTATTGGGCCCAACCTAATCTAGGGGGCCTGGAGTAGCAAGGGGGCTCCCCAAATCGAATTTTGCGCGCAAGATTTGAGCGAGAGAATCGATTTGCTAAGGTTCTCCTCGGCAAATCCCGCTTCTAAGGAATTAAGCCTACTAATTAATTATCCTCGAAAAGACGGGGAGACTGCAGGAGTTTCTTACTTCAAAAAATACCTTCCTTTTGTAACATCTTAAGAGAAAACAAGAAAAGGCGGCCAATCACACGCTCGTAAATTTTGCAGCTTTTTTTCTCTCGTTTTCCTTTCTTGAATTTCACCGGTGCATGGCAGCGCAGGTTTTTTAAAATCAAGATGCTGGCAAGTTCAGGGGTGACTTGCGATGGAAGTGCGAGATGCTATCAGGTCCGATTCAATATGCGCGGCACGAAACACTGTCATGTGATATAAACACACATGACAAACAGTAATGGCTCGTTGTGGAAAGGATTCATGCAAATTCGACATAATTTTAAAACCATAGGAAAAATACTAATTGGCCTTTAAAAAAAGCGCGATTTTCACACACCAATGGAACTGAAGCCCTGAGGTCAATGCTGCCCTCTGGAGTGAGTGGGACAAAAAAAAATGGCTTCCGAAAGGAGTCGGTGGAAAAGAAAGGGTTATTCACAGGTGGAAGAGCCGTACCCGGCGGCTCCTAATGACAGAAGATAATGCCCAGTGTCCATCAAGGAAGCTGACCTTTGACGTCGCAAATGGAGCTAATGGCGGGCTGTCACTTGTGGGACAGACGGGCAGGGCAATGGTCACGGGATGGGGTCTAGCCCCGAAGGGAAATTCTTACCAAATATACATAACATACGTGGGTATGTGGAGTGCATTGCGGCCATGCCCACCATTTTTCCATACTAAGAATAATGATATGGGTTTTATAATTGCAGTCAGTGTTTTGCTGCTTGATCCTAGCATAATTAATGGATGCTGCAGCCCACATGTTGCATTCATCGCCGCGGGTGAGAGGTCAGCCGTTACACTCTTCAGGCACGTTAATCATACATACCTGGGGGTTTGAAAAAAAATAATGACAAGGTGGCCTATTTCGGGAGATTTGTGGCGATGGGCTACCTGAAATGTTTCATTATCGTAAATTACGCAAGGTACCGTATCAGTACAGTCGTAAATCAACGCAATTTGACCATCATTAGCTGCGAAATGGCTCTGTGCGATCAGAAACGCCATTAGTTACATTTTAGCCAAATAGAATTTGACTATTAGTGTGTTCCATATCAAACAAACATGTGCACCAATAATTTGAATGGAAAGTTTTGAGTGTACATAGATGCCCTATGTACACTCGTAGGTTAACAATTATTAATTAACCCTCCCGTAGAACCCGATTGGCGAGGGAAGAGCAGGAGGGTGGAGGAGAGGGTAGAGAGGGGGGTTGCTTCATTAGCTGAGAAGGAAATTACTAGGGAGATTGAGGGTGGGGGGAGAGACACACAACCACACCTGGACCAAAGCCATGCACGAGATGCTCCGGAGAAATTAAAGGATAACCAGGACCGGATTGTTAGCTGGCTTTGTACACCCTAATCGTGCACATCACGAATGAAAGAGCCCGCTTATTGTGTTCCAAAATGAGTTCTGCGCATTCATGGCCGCCATTTTTATGTTCAGCACCCGTGCTGTCCGGTTAGAAAATGAAGATGAGTTGTGCTTGTTAATAACGAACTAATTAGAGCTTTCTCTGTAGTCATCCAAAGGTTGTTTTTTTTGTGTTCGGTGTCTCCATAAAGACTGTTCCGTTACTGGTCAACGCAAGGGGCAATGCAAAAAAAAGTTTTGCATGTGAGCTTCGGCGCCATTTTTCCCATGTCCACTTATGTCATTTTGATTTCATGATAACCTTAATCTTGTAGGGTCGGCCGAACTAAATGTCTGTTGAACCCTGTGGGAACTGCCCCGCCCTGCTCCTCGACCATACAGTCACAGGTCACCACACCTTGTAGCGTGCACAAGTCACAGTGTCCAAACCATTCTTCCCACGACCCAAACATGTACAGAATAGTCACGAAGCTACTGATGAAACATTTCAATTGAAAAGCAACTAGGGTTCTCCGAAAATTAATGAGTAGCGGGCAATGACTGGCATTCCGAGGCTGGAGTGACCCGTGACCAAAGTGCGCTTTTGAGAAAGGATGAGGGGAGGCCTTCTTCTTCTTCAACATCCCCAACAACTTCCCCGGCAAAGATGGCTGCAGAGATTTTCCGCCGTTCATTTTGCCGTCTTTTTGCGGCTTCCCAAGGGCCGTCCTTGACAAAGAAGGTGCAGTGGATCTTGTGGTGCACTTAATTACATTTCTTTTCAAGTGGTCTGCCAGGTGATTAATGGGGCCCAAGGGGAGAAGAAGAAGAAGAAGAAGTTGCCGGGGAAGCTTCCACAATGGGACACTCTTAACAATGGCGTGGCTTTACCGATCCCCCGCACCGATTGGGGCATTATTGCCAGTGCAAAAAAAGCAATTGTTCCACATTGCATAGATTTGTGCGTCTAATGATAATTTTTTCGTGGGTATATGTCCCTTTTTAGTCTGTTTTTCTTGCATGCCTAAGCTCGTTCTGCTTCGTTAACTTTGGAGGAGTGTCGTGGGACTGGCCTCCTTGTCATTGCTACACGCCCAGCGTCTTCGGCTCGGAAGTCATTGTTCATTGTTTTTGCTGGACTTTTACTCCTTTTTTTGCCCCCATGTCGGCCATGTTGGTATAGATTGCTTGGCCTTGCGATCGACCGGAATTTTTCTAATTAAACTTGTTGCAATTAGTTACACTCCAAGAGGCAAAATATGAGGTTTGACAAGAAGCACATGTTGTGACGGAGGAATGCGTGAAACCTACCTTTTTTCAACTCAAAGGTTGCCGTCACATTGTATCCTTCTTATTTATGATCAAAGAATGGAATGAGTGACGTCTGGGTGACCCTGTACCGTGAACCCCAGGTACAGCAAAACAAACTGGAAACGGTAGCCTCAAACCGGCGCTACCTAACATATACACCATTTTTTATATTCAAAACCATCATCTAACCGCATATGTCTCCTGCTGAGCCGCAGCGCAGAAGCAGCCATATTTTAATTGTGACGAACAATCACTTATGCGGAAACATATGACTGGTCAAGAATGACGACGTTATCAAAAGTAATTGCAGGCTGCTGTGGGAAGGAGTGCGAATGTGTGTGGATAATCTTGAGATAAGGCTGGATTGTCCGAGTGCTTTCGGCGTGGATCAAATAGCTACCTTCGGTGGCCCTTGACCTGGACATTCAGGAGCGGGAGTGGCAGTGTGACAGGTTGACAGCAGGAGAGGAGCTTCTCTTTCGAGTGATGGAACGGACTGTGAGAGAAGAACTGCAGAGGACAAGACGGATGGTTTGCCTTTGTCGCTGCAGACTATTTGTCATACAGACATTTTTAAATGTCCAAATCGATCCCGATCGGACCTTTCAAAGTGGGTCAATCATGTATTATTGGCTGTTCCCACGATCAGAAACAATACGGACGTAAATTTGACCGCCTTTCCTAATTACTCATCCGTGTCTTCGGCGCAAAAACGGTCACACGCTGCAGCAGGTTGGTGTGAAATGGACGATTTTCTTAGCATGACGAACGCCTCCGGTGGTCCATGGTGATGCTGACGAATGAGGGGTGGACAACAACTTGACGGCCTCCCCATTCTGACGTCCAGGACACAGCTTCATTTTTTTCCCCTTCGAAGCGACTAAGGTACCACCAAAGTCCTCTTGAGCTGAGAAACAAACAATTGATGGATGAGCCTTTACCAACAGCTACCGGAGACATAAGATGGACGATGATGAACGAGTTTTGGTGTTGACCTACTGGAGAAAATCTGCAAGAAAAAAAATCGCGGTTCATTGTCCGTTTGTTGAGGCTGGATAAAAGATGAAGGGGGCACGTGATGGGGTCCCGTCCACGCCTTTTCGTACAAAGTACTACAGCCTATGATTATGTAAAGCAGCTCTTCAGAAGGCCAATAAAGTGGATGGGGGCCTGCCATATTTTTTTAGTGGTCCCAAGCCCAAAACTGTCCCGTGTGGATTGTGGCCACATTATATGAACTCACCCCACAGCATTTTTTTTTCTCCATACACACATCAACAGATTTTAAGCAAAACATTAACCCGTGCGTTTGACCTGGGCGCCATATTTGTAGGCCGGAATTGCCGAACATGTTGGGATGTGCCATTCTTTCTCGTGTTTCCCTTGTAATCAGGCTTCTTTGAAATCTGTCCCCTCTTCCCCACAAAGCTTGATCCAGGCGACAAAGGCGACCCCTCCACCCGCCCCCCTTTGACGCCCGGGACAAAAGCGGTGCTTCCAGGATCAAATTGCAGGCACAGGGATATTCACTGGCTGGATCCCCGCCCCAAAAACTAGGGTAAAACGTGGGACTCTTGAATTTTTATATGGTGGAAATCAGCTGTCAGTCAGCGTCGTGGTCCAATTTGGCCGTAAGGCCAATGATGGCCAATGGAGGAAATTGGCTCCCGTGATTGGAACAAGGAAGGACGCGTGCGGAAATGGCATATCTCAGCAGGGACACGCCCTCTCATCAAACGCCCTAAAACGACATTCCCTCTGGATTTATTCCTAATCGGCAAATTAGCGCTCTCAAGAGGTGTCGCGACATCAGAGATTTGCGCAGAAAACAAAGGATCGAACATTGTTTTCACAGGAGTCAACGCAGCAGTCCAACTGGATTAGCCAGTCCTATTCATCAGTCACAGCCTCTGGCCATGGAAAGAAAAGGGAAAACAATTTGTCAATCCTTTCGTATTATACTTGTATGGGAAGGATATGATGGGAATGGACTCCATATACGCCTTAATTTATTGCGCAAATGAATATGACAACTGTGGATATTTCGATGTCATTTTTACAGGAGAGCTTCTCTGGTGACTATAATATCGCAGCAGCATCTTCCATTGGATGCATAATTAAAGTTGATGAACTCGTCTGCTTGAGGCGACCATCTGGCAGACTGCATGCTCTTTTCTCTCCCCTGGGGGACCCCACCCTGTAGACCGGGGGCTTCTGGCCTTTCCGGGCGTAGCACAGAAGCCGGCCTTTACACCAGCCTCTAATTATCCCAGCTTCGTGGCTACTTCCATCAAATTGCCCTTCTTCTGCTTCAATTCCCCCCCCCCCCTACCATCAGCCTCCCTACATGCCTACCAGAAACAAGCAGAACCCGGAGGGTCCGGTTCCCGGAGGCCAGGTCACGACTGCCCCCAGATTCCAACCTGAGGGCCTCCAAAAAAAAATATTAAGAAAAGGGAGGGGAAAAAATAGCTGTTGTTTTCAGCGTTGGCTTTTATCGCTCGCCAAATTCCTGATAGCCTTTAGTAATTGTGGGGCATTTTTGCGGCAATTAATTTCATTCCTTCTCAGCTTCCAATCTTCCCATCAAAATCCGGCTCATCATCTCCTAATTTACAATATGAGTAAAGCACACCTTTTGTCCTCCATTTCTCAGGAATTTCGGGCCCAGCCCATATTTTTTGTCGGAGTAAATTTTGCAGGAATTTGCTCTAAAATTACATTGCAAATTATAGTGCTGGTGCTCTGTTCCACCTATGAAGTCCAGTGTTCGATTCCCGGTTCGGATGTGGCATTATTAATTTGTGATATGCAAATAGAATTTTGCACACCTTTAGAGTCTGGTCGCATATTTTAGTAAGCATATAAGTATGCATAATTTCAGTATCTGGGAGCGGTTACCCTGAGGTGGCGAGGCTCCTTCGAGGCAAACCAGTAGTGAGGGGGTGTGTCTGGAGGCTCCAAGAAGAGCAAATGGCTCAAAACAGGAGCCCCGAGACCAGATTTTTATCCCCCCCCCCCNCCCCACCTTCCCCCTATATCTTTCTGAGCTTGTATAGCGGCTAGAATCAAGAAGGCTTCATGGAGAAACAATCAAGGGGGATGATCCTGGCATGCTCGGCATGGACTTGCAGGTGGGCCTATGGAAACAGGAGGGATGGTGGTGGTGAGGACTGGTAGTTGGTCACGAACAGCTACCGTTCAAGGGCTTCTTCCAACATCAACAGCTTCTGGAAGCTACTCTTTTTACCCTCAAAGTGGCCTGAGAGAAAGGTTCCTCAGCTTCTGAATTTTTGGTACCGAACATGTTGGGCTAAAACTGAATTTAAGCCCTCCCAAAATGGGGGTGTCAACACCATGCTCAGTAACAGCTTGTGGTCATGATGAAATGCAAATGTGATGAAGATTATGTAGTGACATTGTACCTTTGTGGTGCCCCACTCTAAATGGGACGTCTGGGATCAATGAATAATTAATTATGTTAAGCAGCTTAATTACAAAACAAGAGCTCGAATGTGAGATTTACTAGCAGCTTTAAATTTTTGGGGGACGCGGATGACGGCAGCACCGTGCCATTGGGGGGGGGGGGGGGTGATGTACCACCGCCTTTTTATCACTTTTGTTCTACCCTTGCAGCCAAGCGCATAAAGGGTAGGAATTAGGCAAAGGTGTACCCAACAGCAATTAATTCTTCTGTCACGCATCGTTTTCTGCTGTGGGACTTTTTGCAATGTCGTTCTCCCACCAAGGTTCAGTCTTTCCACATTTTGCTATAGGTGCCGGGGTATATAATTATCGGTTTATGAACGCTTGTTTTTCTTACACCTGAGACTTGGGTGAGCTTTATGAGATAGTGACTAATGATTTGAAATATCGATAAATCTTGTTGGCATATGTGCATGTGTGATTGGGAATCGAATGATGAAAACGTACACTTTCCCACCGCAAGAGAAAGAGAAAGGCAAAATGTATAGCGATAAGAACTTAACTATTTTTTGAGTTTGTAACACTTCCCTGCTCATTTTCTCATCGTTTTACGACCTTCCCTTTTGTGTCCTTGTCATGCTATAATCTTTTATCCGCGACTAAAGAACGAAACGAGCGCATTTATTTAACAGCTGTAGGACAGCAGTAATTAAATTCTTAACAATCCCGGCTATCAATGTTACGTCTAGCATTTTTACACCTTGAATTACTACCCGATCAAAATAAAGGCTGACGTGAGTTGGAAAAAAAAATCGGATCATGTGCTGCGTGATACAGTAGCAGCCTTGCATTAGCAAATGCCAAGAAATTGCCGTATTATTATCCTGCCCATGACAATACGCAGGTATGTCAGCATGCCCTTCCAATTTTCAAACCACCAATCCCCCTGCCAAAACACATAACGCATGCAAATCGCGATCCAAGTCTCGATTATAATCACTATACTTGTTGGCAAGTAGATATATCTAGACAATGTGTAACGAGTGAAGAAAAGAAAAAAAAAAAGCAACAAAAGAAACGTATATAAGAAGTGTTGCGAAGCAGCAAGGTGAATGTGGGAGCATTTGGAAGACGCCTCTTTCTAATTCCCTAATTACCACCCTGGGTTATTAGCATGGGGGGGTAAGATTGGGTCGAAACCCGCCATTAAGCCAACGACGGCTACTGGGAAATGAGGGGCCGGATTTTGAACTGAGACGAAGGCTTGTGTGGCATGTTAATGAAGCCTTAAGTCAAGGATGTGGGAAGAGGGGCTTGGTGTGGGCATTCTTTCACCTACGGGTCAGGACTTTTTAACACGCTACCTGTTTTTGTCTGATCTTTTTCCAGGGCGAAGTCCAAGAATGGCGGCCGATTATTGCGGGAGAAGCTGGAGAAAATCGGGCTCAATCTCCCTGCCGGAAGGAGAAAGGCTGCCAATGTCACGTTGCTCACCTCTCTTGTGGAAGGTAAGTTAATACACATTAAAATATAGCCTATTGGAATATTGGGCATGTTTGATTGGCTGCCGGCAGCCGTCGCAACGCACCTCCAAACATGGCGTCGCGCGCAGCCTACCCCCCTGTGATTTCGGCCAATTAATCCGGTATAGAGTGGCCGAAGGGCATGGAAATTGAATATCCGCCTGGCTGACTGGCAGAGTGAGCCATGCTGAATACATGTGCAAGAAACAGGCAGACATGTGAGATGTTCCCTACTTGCTTCTCCCGGCCTCTTCGGGATCTCGGTTGTCACTTAACGTCTGCGTAGCCTCTGGCTGTGCTTCAGAAGGGTGGCTGTCACTTGCCCGACGCCTCTCCCCTTCGCTAAAATTCATTACTGGATGGGAATTGAATAAAACGCGGGAAAGGCCCTTCCATGTGCTTGATTAGTTGGGGAATTTTCTGCCTGATGCTACACTTCCAAATCGATGCGATGATGGGGCCTATGGCGACATGGAGAAAAAATATGCGATGAGATATCACATGGATTCGACGGAAAGGTCCTCAAAATCACCCTTCACGCGGTTTCTCACCGATTTTTCCATTTCCTCTCAATTTTTTGCTATCCTTCAAATCGTCCCTTGGCCATTATGCAGACGAGGGTCATTTCCCCAGAAATGCTGTGGCAAAAGAAGAACTGAGAGGAGGGGTGCAGAGGGCCAAATAATATTAGGCCGAGTCGGATCTAAATGCATTTTATATTCCAAGTAGCAATTTAAACTTGGGGGGAAACATGCCATGGCTGATTGCCCCTTCTGATTTTCACTTCCAAAGGAGGGTGACAGCGTTATTATTATTTTTTCCGCCAACTTTTGAGAGCTGTAAGAGAAGCATTGGCTAATTTACCTGGACGCTGATGAATGGGCTTGGTGTAATGCTTCTAATTTTTTTGTGAGGGTGTGAACGCGTTTCTTGGGGGCCAAGGATCCCCATACTCTTAAGGGTTGCCGATCTGTAGATAAATCTGCCCCCGAGAAGAGCATACATAACTCGTGTTGCCTAGGCAGATCCGTTTCAACACCGGGCACACCAAAAACTCATTTTCCGTAGCACGTTTGCCATCAGCGGTTTTCCTTTAATTTTTTTTTTGTTGGAGCCTCGTCACAATATCCGTTGTCTTATGGGGCTCGTCGGGTGTAATCACATGGTACGAACGTGCGTCAACTGTGTTTTCCAGCCATAAAAACACAGCGAATGTTCCCTGTAAATCCCAACATCGATCTGGATGTAATAACAAGCTTAGGGGACTAATAGCAGAGATTAGCCATCTCTTTGCAACGCATTTAAAATCCCATTTCATTAAAATTGTAATTACAACTTGTTATTTACATGTGGAAAAAAAGCCGATGCTGAGATAAATGTTGTTTCATCGTGTGTATTCAAACGCGTTTAATTATAGTGATTTTTCTGTGTTTGTATTTTCGATTCGGTCGGACTGTATTTTAAAAGCTGCAATTGGTCCGATAAACGGAAAAGGAACTATTAATTCGTGGGATCGGCTTAGTTTACGACGAAGCCGACGTAAGTGCTACGTTTTAGCGATACATTAGCGGGTACGTACTCTCATTAGATGTTGCACGGCGGATAACAACAGTTAGGGCCCTAGAGGGGATAGACCTGATTGCTCCGGCATTTAATTGGTTTTCCATACTGGCAATGGGAGTGACGCAACGGCCAGTTCAAGGTGGGGCAAGTGCAGCATACCCCCCCTGCAAAAACCCGAAAGTGCCTGCAGCATGTTGGTTAGTACGGATGCGAGATAGGGGCTGCTGTCTGCTGCCTGTCGCGTGGGGGAAAAGAGCCATTACTGGGGTGACAGCCTGTTATTTCCATTGGTTCTTGACCACTGCAGGTCCATGATCTCGACTCACTTGTCCACATTTTCTACCTGCATTGCATGCCAAGTGGCGGAGCAATACATGCAGCGCCACGTGACATTTTCGGAGAGTCTGCAAAATTCAAGTTCATATAGCCTATTGGACACATTTTATGGAACTAGGTGTCCAACTGAACAGGTTTTACTGTAGGTATAAAGACACAAATAAACTGGCTGGCCGTGCAATAAACTGGTCGTTGAAATATTTGTCATTCCAACAATCAAAAAATTGCGACTTGTAATCAATTGTCTATAGACTCCGATGTATTATTCGGATAAAAAGATGAACAGATTTAAGTACCATTGAGCAAACATGTCCTGGAAGTAATCCGAGTAGAACTACTACACAAGTCCAGCCGAGCTTTAGAAACAAGCAGATAAAGAAGCGGATGGATTTTATTGTCGTCGTTCACATGGTTGAGTAATGAGGACGTAAATTATTTCACACTTGGTGCCTCTTCATTTAAATGTGAAGCACGTATGAGACTAGAGGTGGAGGAGGTGGGGGGTTTGACATGGAAGCCCTTTTCTCACGTGCTGTTCATGAAGTCGGCGACGAAGGCTCAGAAAAACATAACATGTACACACAAAAAAAAATATGTTAAAAGGAAGTGTACGGGTAGTGGCTCCATATCAAACTGCGTGGGAAGTAGGGCAATAGCTTCACGGTTGTAATACTAATGAGATACCGCACTACTTTTCCAGGGCTGCAGTAAACTTTTTTTTTTTAAAGTAGAAGTTAGGCGTTATTAGTGCGGTTTTCAACTAGTCTGACAGCAGGTCATGAAACGCTTAAGCTTTGATGAATAGCAATAATGGTACATCTTTCAATATGTGGCATAAAAAATTAGTTGCCGGACATGCAAAAATGTGTACCGCTGATAATGAGCTGACACAATTTCTGATAACCTTAATAATTTGCGGAGGAAAAGGTCATTTTATGGAGCATGTTAAATCCGGGGCAATATTTTATAGTATGTAAAATGTGGGAAACGCCTTTTTGTGAAGTAAAATTACCAGCAAATGTTTCAATTTTAAAGCAGGAATATTCTACTAATTTTCATGCAAAATGTATAGTTAATAACTCCAGGGAATTGCACGATATTTTGACTTGTTTCCGGCTCAATTTTTGAATTACAAAAAAAAAATGGCTTCCTTATGCCCGAAGCTGAAGATTCATCAGAGGTCAAAAAAATGGCTGGAAGGCTAGAAAAAAAATGGAAAAAGTGAAACACGTATAACTAATTAACAGGTAGTATAGTTGGGCGTGTTAGGTCAAATTGCGAATCTGGTTTTTCGCCTTAGGGGCCTCTTTTTGGGGCTACATCCGGTGAAGCTAGCCTGAATCGCCCTTCACCTCTGTATAACTCTTTTACATCTTAACCTGCACGTGATATTCATCCAAGATGGGCCATCTACTGTAAAAAATGTATTCCGTTTCCGCAACTACTTCTCGCTCGATGGGCCATTTTTTAAGTTGAGTAACGCAGGAATTGGCTTTTTTTAGTACGCTATAAAAATCAACTGTTTTTCGGCTGAGTTGACAACAATGCTAGATTTAACCCAGATTAGATTTAACGAGCTCCATTTCTTTACAAAAATGTGAGATCAGCTAAAGGCCATTTCTCCTATTAGAAAACACTTGGCACGATTACGTCAATTAAACTAACTGTGAAATAAATTCAAAAAAATGGGTTGGGTGCCAAAATCCGCCTACTATGGGTGCACCTATCTGGGTCGTTCATCATACATGTAACCAGCACGTTTCATGTATATTACATGCAATGCGTGGTTTGGAATTAAATTTTTTTAAAGCACATTGGGCAGTCATTAGCACGCTTGACTTGCTGGACACGGGAGTGTAACAAGGTCACTTTGTCGTCATTGAGTGAGAGAACCACTCAAAGTATGCCATCATTCGAATTTCCCACGCCATTTTCTAGATGCAATTGGAAGATAAAACAGGCATTTCCGGCTGAATTTCGCGGAAAAAGTGAACCTCTGACATAATAATTTCATACACCATAACGTGAATCATTCGCACACAAAAAATACATTTTCTTGGTATACCGGGTGCGTCCGAAGATGATTTGATTGGGTGTCCCTGATGCAATTTTTTTCGGACATTGATTGGCGATATTTCGTTACCCCTGCGAGCGATGCACAAGACAAAAAGATAGTACCAGGAAGGGAAAAACTGGGTCCGCTTTCAATTTTTATGCCTCGTTAGGAAGACCTTGAGGGCCTCAACGGGGGTGTAAGGAAGGTCCATGTCTTTTTGATATTAAACTGTTTCCGGTTCGGAGCCGTGATGCCAATCGGTGTCACGTACAAAATTCGTTAAGTGTGGGAACTGTGCCGATAAGTAGCTTTTACGGCCGCAATCCGGGGGAAATTCCTAGTTTTTGCTATCAGCTATATCCTGCCAAATAAGATTATCCAGACTCTCCAATAAATAGCAGTTGGTACGGTAGTAACGGCTGTTGGGGGCCTCCTGTGTTATTATAATGACATTCAGTGGTGTTAGGAGGACCACGCCTGTGAAGCTTGAAGGTGCGAGGGTGCTCTTTGTCCATGGGCTGCGGGGGTCCTTAATAAGCCAGCTTGCCCAATAGGGTTCTGCCCCTGGGCGATATGATCCGGCGGCAATTTTGCACCCCATGGTGCCTTTTCCAAAAAAGCGAGGGGTTGCTCAACAATGCCTGGTTTTTTGGAGGGGTGGAGGTACTCATTTGCTAATTGGGGCTTGTGGCTCACAAGGGGGGCTTGTCCGCATCTTTTTCTGATGTAGTGGTGTCAATCAGTTGGTTGCCTATTCGTGCATCCAAGTCTCCATATAAGGACGCAATTTTTTAACAATAAAAATATTTAAAAAAAAGGTGGGCTCCAAAA
Source organism: Catajapyx aquilonaris (assembly GCA_000934665.2). Lineage (NCBI taxonomy): Eukaryota > Metazoa > Arthropoda > Diplura > Dicellurata > Japygidae > Catajapyx > Catajapyx aquilonaris. The sequence goes on from JYFJ02002394.1 coordinate 51,390, forward strand.
AGTCACATTTCTTAAAGATTAAAGGCGGTAGACACACCCCCTTACCCACCTGCAAAAGGTTGATGGGAAAGAACCAACCGGTCGTTATTATTACAGGCTACTTATCTGGACTTCAATGAAGGGCGTCCCGTAAGCAGTATGGCGTGACCTGTGCCAAGTCATGTGTGAGGTCACGCGAGATGGCGTGGGGCCTGCAGGAGGTTCCAGAGTGTATGTTCACTTGGAAAAAATTGAGCGTGAAAAAAAATTTTTTCTCGGTTTTTGACAAGTGCTTCCATATAGTGTCAGAGCGATTTTTGCGAGATGCCAAGCGGATGCGGCGCAATTAAATGAGCATTTTTACTTACATCCGCTCATGCGATTGTTATCTGCTTCTTGAGACACTTGAACATGTTAGGAATTTTATAGTGTCTCGCTTGTCTCGCTCGTGTAATGGCTCGCCAACAAGTTTTACCTCTGGATGAGCAGGCATTGAAGTCGGTCCCTACAACGAATCGAAGTACTTGTAACATGCACACAAAAAAAAGTTGGTAAAATTCTTGTTTCTGGTAAACAGTATTTTTTTTTTATCCGGGCAAGGAGACAAGGGCGTAGCGCTTTAAATTGTCATTTAAAGTGGAAGTATCGCCTTGGAATGTGAAGTGCTGAAACGACATGGGCGGTTGGAAACAATGGCCTGTTTTTTGGGGTCATTAATAGAGGAATTAAATGGAATAAATTAATTGGTTGGGAACGAGCCGGTTGCAAAGTTGTCACCACCACGTTCTTTGATTCATCGTTGGCAATGATTAAGAGGACCCCCATACAACCGATAATTGGATATTGAGTCGGGAACAATTGCTCCGGATAAAAGGACCTACTGCTTCATAAGGCCCCGGACAATCCTGATAGATGATCGGAGCATATTAGTAACGCTTAGAGTCACCTCCACCTGTTCCTTCTGGAGAAGCAGCCAGGTGACGAATGGCCCCGAGGCTAGTAGGAGGACACATCTTCGTCCCACAAGGACATGTTGGTCTGTACGCCGCCTAGGACAAACCCGGCTGACCTTAGCTTTGGAAGCTCATAAATCTCTGCTCAAACATGTGCACGTCTCTTATTGCGGTCGTCGCTAATATTGGCTTGTCTGTTCCAGGTGAGGCCATCCATTTGGCAAGGGATTTTGGGTACGTGTGCGAGACGGAGTTCCCAGCCAGGCAGGTGGCGGAGTACCTGGCCAGGCAGCACGCTGATCCAGGAGACTCCTACCGACGCAAGGAGCTCATCTTAGCCACCAAGTAAGTCCGGTTGCAGAATGGCCACCCAAGTGGATGGCCAAAAAGGGAAAGGTCCTCTTTTGTTACGGTGGGTTTTGCATGTGACTGTGGCTTGGGACTATCATTTGACAAGTGTCAGGAATGTCCTGCGTGACAGTACTTGCCTTTTAGATACCATTAAAGTTAGAGGGAGAAAAAAAAAAGTCAAACACTGGCCATACTCTCAAGGGCTTCTTGTTTGAAGCCTCCGGCCTTCAGGGTTTCACCTTGAGGCCTTGGTGGTCGTGAATGAAGATGGTTACATGTACTAGTGTCATATATGCTAGAACTCTTCACTCCGACATTAATTAAACACTAATAGTATATGATTGGTTGCTGTTGTGATGACAATTTCTTAATTACTAGTTTTAATATTATGCAATTGACACACATGTTGCTGACGTCCTAATAATTTTCCAGGCAGATCACCAAAGAACTGATGGACCTGCTGAACCAGGACCGGTCACCTCTTTGCAACACCCGCCCCCAGATCATCCTGGACCCCAGCATCCAGCGTCACCTCACGCACTTCTCTCTCATCACGCACGGATTCGGATCTCCAGCGATCGTCGCCGCCCTCACAGCCATCCAAGTACGTACACCTATGACTCTACATATGACCCGTATATTACCTGCACAACTAACACACTATTATTTTCAGAACTTCCTCACGGAATCCCTGAAACATCTGGAGAAGATGTACCCGTCAGGAAATGCTCACGTGTCAGTGACATCTTCACAATCCATAGACACCAAACCGAAAGACCTGGACAAGAAGTAACGTTCCATTTAGTGGAACACTTGTGAATTCCCCCCCCCCCCCATCCTCCCCCCCCTAGCTGCCAATTTTTATGTATACATAATATGAGTAACTGCGCCCCACTTCCTCCCCACTCCCTACCCATGAGCTCCTGGAAAGTCTTTGGACACAAGACGAAGATGCTCCCTCGAGGAGCAAACATTTTTAAGTTTCGAAGTGCATCAGAAGCAATTATCCGATGGTTGTGAGAAGATGTGTAGTGCAAAGAAACCGGAGGAGAAAGAGGAGGGACGCCTGTTTTGTGAGAGTTGCAATCCCACCAAAACCTGACAAGTTAGGATTGTAAAGGAAATTATTGTAATCAGAATTTTTGTGTGCCACAAGTTAGCAAGGAAAAAAAAAAGAAAAGAAGGGCTGTGGTCTGAGTCCCTTGGTTTTCAAGTGGTCGACCTACCCCCNCCCCCCCCCCCCCAACACACACTTGTAGTGTTTTAGTCACGCCAAAACACCGCAGCCCGACCTGACGGATTCAGATCTCTTCAGTGTTGATCGTGATTTTTGTCCCTCTCCCTCAATTTTCTTATTTTTAGTGCAAAGAGATGTGGCGTTATTGTGCTCAGTTTTTAAAAGGGATAAAAAGTTGAATTTTGTTTTTTGGAGAGGAAAGTGCCCACATTATATACCTGCTTCCCTTTGACCCCCCCTCTTCCATCTCCCTTCCATCCCTACTGGGATACTCTCATGTAGCTGTATAGAGCCAGGACTTTGCATGGCGTAGAGATAGTGTTGATTAGACTGTCATAGTAAAGACCTGCGGGGATGCAAAAAAATTAATAATAATAATAAGAGAGAACAATCCACCAGATGCAAACGTGAGGTCTGTATGTGTGTGTGTGTGAGTGGGTACAAGTGAGAATGTGTTATCAGGTGCAATGAAAATTTTTTAAGAAAAAGTTTGACCTCGTGACAACTGAAGAGTCGACGTCATCCGAAATCTGCCAGCAATTTTGGTTCACTTCGACTAACTTCTGGCCAAATAAGAGGAGTTTTACTATGATTGTATTATTTTATAAAGGCTTTGAATAGGTTGCCGCTGATGGGAAATGGTGTTTCTTTTTCCATCAAAGGTGACGTTATGTGTAAATCAACATTCCTTCCCGTTCTTCACCTATCCCCCTCATAAGAAAAGAAAAAATAATAATAATTATAATAATAAGTGAGCTCCTTATTTTTAGAGGGGCTCGTTGAGAAAATGTACGCTCAAGTGCAAGATAAAATAGTGTTTTTAAATCTCAAAAAAATATAACTATAGCTAAGGCGAATTTTAAACGGTGTGGGTTTTGTAGAAGGTGTATTTTAGTAAGACGTGCATTATTGACCTTTGTGACCTGCTCAGCAGCCATCCCCTTTGGCAGTTCCGAAAAAGATATTGGGTTTTACAAAAGAAACATTACGTTGCTCCCATGGTCCCCTCACATCTTGTAGTTTTTGGGCAAGAGGTGGTAGTTGTACAGTATTGTTGCTGTTCTCATCTTTGCTCAAACTTTTTATGTTTGCCATGCCATTATTTGTGAATTCTCTGGAGTGTGCCAACATTATGTTCAGTTTGTGAATTTAAATGACTTAGTGGAAAAACTCTAAATTACTGTTCAGTAAGGCTTGCACTGCCAAATGCCGGCTCCATTGCCCTTTGGTTCCCAACTGTAGTGAGTACGTTAACTGCACAATGAAGTCTGGCATCAACTACATATCTCCATGTCTTCAAACTTCATGACATGAGCCCCATGGTGTCCATAAGAGGCCAAAATATAATCCCCCTTCCCCATTTTTTTTTCTGAAAATGCAAAAGAAGGGCTGCTTCTGAGTCCTTCCTCCTGAGGAATTGTGAATATTGAGAGTCTGTGCCAATCCACGTGCGCAAATGAGCTGGGTGAGAGTTCAAAGTGGATGTGTGGGTGGGTGGTTCTCGTGTGTGTGAGTGTGGGCATGCACGTTGTATCGAATGGGAAAAACACAAGACAGTGGCAAAATGTAACAGTAGATTTGCATACTCCTCTTGGCCAAATTCCGACCTTGTGCTTTCCTCACATTAGTTGCCAAATTGATTGTTGCAATATGCAAATCTGATGCCAATAATTTACTGGGCGAATGCTTTGTAAGCCAATGGTTTGGACCAGCCCTGACATTAATTACATATCATTATTATTCACTGACCATTGGAGGGCTGGCAGGTGCCCTCTAGAGCACCCACAATGCATTGTCGGCTCTCATGTTTAGCCACAGAAGAACAATCAAAAAAGGGAGTTTTTGTAGATGATGTGTCGGTCTCCACTTGGTTATGTCAAAATCTGTCACAGTTTGTGCCAATATCACGTCACATTTGGGGATCATCCCACAGCGCAGAGTTGTACATTGATTTTTTTATTGTTTCTTTGTACATAGATTTATTCCTCCCCCTTCCCCTCCCCCTCTTGAGTATGTACTATACTTTGCAGTGTTAGCTCCAATGATTAGTTACCTGTGCTAACAGCAACAACTGTAAAAGACAAGCCTTCGTGCCAGTGGAGCTTCTGCACTGTAAATACTCTCCACCCTGTCCTTTTATAAACAAAAAAATACGTCTTGGAGAAATAACCCAATTAGTATGCCACAATTTATGTAAAAATCTGTAAGCAAAAAGTGCTGCCATGTTCTGTTCAAAATACTCGCCTTGTTTCTTGTTTCTTTGTTCCCCTTATTTTGGTTCATGCTCCCGAAGAGATGTGGCGACAACAATGGCACATTATGCTACGATGTCAACCACTGCAGCATATGAAGCGAAGGGAACCCCCATATAAAGCTGGTGGATAGGACTTAGTTGTTGTGCCCTCCCCCAAGGTCCCCCTTTCCCTTCCTCCCAAAACCTGCAGTACACCCGCCGTATGTACGGTGGTGTTTACTTCCTCCCCCCCCCCCCCCACGTTATTTAATTGTGATAAAACTTCGCATTGTTTTTACTTTGAAAGTTGTGTATTTCAAGCTCCACAAATAAACTGCATTCCAATTGTAAATGCAGAACACGGATTCTCTTTTCTTTTACTCTGCAGGATCCTATGTAGCGTATAGTTCGCCTTAATTCAAAGTACTGCGATTTTTGCATAGCACCGGGAAAACTACTATTTTACATACCATAGGCCCTACTATAATATTACGGTTACGTTTCCTGGCTCGTGTAAAATGTGACATCCTACTGCATCTAGTGGGCAATTTTTGTACTATAAGAGTCAGAATTATGAAAACACAATATGGGTGGGTGTGTGGGGGGGATGTTTCATTTTCAGTGTTATTGAACCAAAATGGAGTTTTGCAAAATAGTGGGCTGGTGGGAAATAATATATTCTTCCGGAAAGCTTATCTAAGTTAGGGCCTACTACATATTTGATTAATGTATAGGCTATCAAAAATATATGGCAGTAAAATTATATTAGGCGAGGGGGGACTCACTCGACTGTAAAATGTACACCGGAGTACCAAATTCAAGGAGTACCAAGATGTACCTGGGAGTACCTAATTAAGGAGTATATACAACCTTTAACCCCCCCTGTGATAGCATGTAAGCCTCGATCGACTTGATTGCTTAAAAAATGGATTTGAAAAAGAAATGCTTGGTGCGACATTGTGCTTTTCGTGTGATGACTGATGACAATGATGATGACGATGTGTCGATGTGATGATTAGAGCCAAAGAGAGAGAGAGAGAGAGAGAGAGAGAGAGAGAGAGAGAGAGAGAGAGAGAGATAGCGGAGCTGGGCGCTTATTGAGTTATTGTGGGTTTCTGTATCCGCAACATTTACTGTCCGTCTTATGGCGTCTTTGGGTTAACGGACTGCAGCAACCATCATGGCTTTCATATTTCCCACCTCCTTCATTAATACTGTGGTCCTAGCACTCGTCGGATCGGTTCGTGTGGCAGGGGTAAGAATATTTTTATACCACGGGAATTTTTATAGCATGGATATTTTTGTACCACGGGAATTTTTATACCACATATATTTTTATACCACGGGAATTTTTATACCAGGGAAATTTTATACCACATTTAAAAAAATATATGTCACATGAAAAGAAATCATAACAGGATTTGTTTTTGTTTTTGGCACACGAATATTTTTTAAGAATATACTGAAACACAAATTATCACATTCTTTTACTTATTAACACACAAATAAGGC
>JYFJ02002395.1:0-57610 GCA_000934665.2 Catajapyx aquilonaris
CTTGCGGTTTAGCGACACATGCATGTCTACACAAAGGTTTCAGAATAATGATAGATTGCGAACAAAATGAAAGGCATTAAAATCGGACGATTAGGAGATGAGTTACGGTCATTTGAAGAAACCGGTGGCGAACATCTTTGGTAATTATTTTGTTGACCTACACCGAATTTGAAGTGCCTCCCGGTTTTAAAAGACTCTCTGGTATGACCTCATCTATGATCCCTGAAAGTGGCATATTCCAGTCAAAAGGTGCAGCCTTTTTATTGTACCAGACGTACTATTAACTCCTACTCGGAATAATTTTCTATTTCTACAAGATGGCCGCCGCTCGCATTAGTTCGAGAAAATACCCAGAGATGGCTCTCTCGCCGATACCACCTATAAGAACCAGGTAATCAACATTGAATTTGGATTATGATCCCTCTTCACTATCTCCATGTAGCCAACAAGTCGTGGAGTGTAATGTACCATTGCATATTGTACAAGTATAATGTGACAGGACTCGACAACCTTTTCAGGCGAAACATGAAGTTCTATATTTCTCAATGGAGTGGATCAATCAAAGTAATTCGAGCACAGCTGGGTGCCGTCAAGGCTGCTAGAGAGGTGCTTGACCTTGAGGGCATAGTACTCATTGAGGCGCTGATAGAGGCTCGTATAGCGCCGAGTACCATTTTGTACCTTTCGGCCAACAGTCAATTGAGAATGAGTCCTGACCTCAAAAAAGAGCTATTTGCACCAAATCGACAGACGTCAATATGATGTACGCATTCAAAAATACTTCTAAATATTAATATCGAACCAACATATGCAGCCGACAACATAGATCGGCTGCATCATAAGTTGAATGGGATCCATTAATAAGGAAGGATTCAAAATTAGCTTCCAGTTCGAAAAACCTCTGACGAAACCTAGGAGTTCTGGATACAGTATTCATAATGACGTCGCTGAAAAAAATAAAAAAAAACCTCACAAATTGAGAAAAGTGAGCGGTTTCAGAACCCTCAAATTCACCCCTCCGGACATAGCAGAGATACTGCAAGAGCAGTAATATTTTTTGATATCTTTTTGGTTTTTTGTTGAATATACACTATCAAGATAACATTGCTGGCAAATTGAATATCCCCTGATATCAATTTTTCTATAATTAGATCGGTACAAAAAGCAACTATCACACCACTTGTCTCTGGAACAAAAGTCGGAGGACTATGCTTGTGAACCTGAATACGTTAATAATAATCATGACCCAACCATGCCAATAAATTGTGGCTATTGATACAGAGGGGTTCTGTTCTAGATTGCAGATGGCCACGTGGCAAGTGGCAGCTGCATTCAACGCCTCTGGATTGAAACTTGTAGTAGTAGTTCATATAGGGCTACATTCAGGGTCTTCTGTGACACCGTCTGGACACCGTCTGGATCACACAGTGCTCACGAGTGGAACGTCAATCAAAATGTCTTTCTAATTATATATAACCAACATATCGGCAGTCAGGGTCTCCTGAGGTTTGAAAATGTTATGAGCAACTCTTCAACGCCATTTAAGATACGCACGTTTGTTGCCATTTTCTTCACACATATGCCAACTGTTACTGGAACATTGTAACTATGAGTAACATACACATAATCTTCAGCATCATAAATAAAGCCATGGACTATGTGAGAGTGAAATTATTGCGTTTGAATCATCAGGGCAGTCATTCTACTATAGGTCGGATATCTCTTCATGTATGGCATCAGAATGTGACCTAATGATGAGACTGTTTCCAATACTGGTGGCCTTCTGATTCTATCAGTTAATAAACGGTGACTGGTCAATACAAATATGAATGGAACAAATTTGAATCCAAAATGAATAACAGTACTGCAACTCTGTGACACAACATGTTCGAAGATTCTAGCGAGTATATAAAATACAGTAACATCGAATCAACATTGCAGCGTCAGAAGGTCGAGTGTATCATACACAGAATGACGTAGTACATTAGTATGAATGCATTTAAAATGAGCTTCCAGTTGGATTTGTCATATGACAAGCGACCATTACACGCACCAACCAGCACTGTCCCAGACGGTCCACCGGAGGACTGAAACATGTTTGAGATGTCTAATAAGTAAGAAGAGAGGCGAGGTGCGAAGAGATGATGTCAGGAAAACAGCCACAGCCAGACTGACACAGACAATAAATAAAAGCATCCTCAAATGCAGGTTTCTTTCAAATAAATAAGACGCTATAAGGTAACCCACCGCATTAAAAATACTGCTCCCGAAGAGACAGCAACTCTCATTTTCTATTAGTGGTAATTAGCCAAAGGAACCAAAATGCAAAATACAAGGCACATCCGATACAGTAGTCTGAAGACGTACTCAACGGCATCCGCGATATATGGCTGGCAGCACGACAAAAGATCCAAGTTAGTACCATCAACTGACTATCAGAATTGACATCGTGCGATAAATGGTTCCATATCAGGTCCACAGAGAAATGTCAAAAAACACGCCAGAATTATTCAATTTCAGTTGTCATGGGCCATTGAAGTGGAAGATGACGATAAGAGTAATTCCAAAGGTGACACACCTGCTAAATATTTCAGGTGGACTTTCTCCAATTATCTGATGTTAAGACACAACCGGATTGTATTTGAGAAGCAACCCGGTTTTCTGAGGCCAGAGAACAATACTGTACAACACCAAGGAGTAGTGACTGGTTTCTAGCCCCCATTGTAATCCAAGAAGCCAATATTATAACAACTTACAGCAAGATAGTAACCGTAGGTCCCTATGCAAAACAAAGTTATGATAAATGTCGCCTTTCAGAAAAAGGGTAGCATCCATAACGTAAGTTCTCAATTTATTCTCCTGGCAATAGTCGGTTATTATATCTGATGCATTGGTGATTAGGTTCAACCAAAGAGCTTTAAATATCTATACACACAGTAACCAAGGACTTTATCCTCATGATTTACCCCTCCTGTAAAAGGACCCAAACTGCCCAAAATGTACACGAGTACTTAGAGCATCTTGCGATCCGAGGCTTTTCCTTTAGAAGAGGAAAAAGACAAGGGTTGGCCTGGACTCGGTCAGATGTTATCCCACCCCAGGGACACCAATTACAAGTTATACCGTAAAATCAGACACAGAGAAGGTCCTTGGCTATTTGATCACGCAACACAGACGTGTGGTCCAATTTCGGCAACAAATAAATCTATTGTCATACACCAAATCATCGGAAATAGACCGTGGATGGATTTGCAGTGGGTGACCCAGCCCATAAACACCTTGGTGCTGGTTAAATTCAACTCCCATGTCAGAAAATTTGGGAAATTGTGACGTAGGAATATACAATATAATTAGCTACATTGTTTTCAACAATAGCCACCAGAAGTGGGATGAAATAACAAGACATGAGGCAAAAATAAAATAAGATTATTATTTTTGTCCAAAAACACTACTTGACCCAACTTGCACTTTCTGTAGGCCTACATGCTTTGCTGCACATTATAAGTGAATCACTCTAAGACTCCCCATGATAACACCAGTCTCACCTAAGTAGTACAGCACCTAAGATAAGTTAAATTACATCAGTACATAGCAATTAGGAAGCAGGCATGCATAATTATTCATCAGAGAATATGTATACGTACACTTATGTGATGGATAAGGGTACAATGAAATCACCATTGCAACACTTACACCGCCGTCATTTAAGCATTATTTTTAAACATATTTGATACTTAAGATGGTTAAAACGAACTGGTAATGGCTCGTTTGCTAGGCCATGAGCCATCGAAATTATTGAAGCTGAATTCGCAACAATAATTCCAAACACCTATTTGCGTCATGTGCATCTTTAAAATGCTTCAAGTGCCACTTCATGTGGCCTTTGAACCCTGAGTGACATATACACATAACAAGTCCTGCGGCTATAGAACAAGACTCGAAGAAAGTACATCAGAAGCCACCCGAAGTAGGCGCATGCCTTCTTTTATCGAAAGGAAAATTTACCACCACTGATTTTATGTCACCGATCGATAGTGGAAGATCCCTTGTAATTTCTACATATTTTGGAAAATTCCCCGGGGGGATCCCCACATGACTTCATTTTGACAAACATATTGTGGCCCCTAGCAAATTCACGTTTTTTGGCACGGAAATTTTCTAAATAAATTTCGCCGGAACAGTGATTCTTCGGCATCATTTGACACCTATATTGTAACCCTCTCATTTAGACCACAGATGCCTCTGGGGAACATCGGAAGGACGTAGGGTACTGTACAGGAATATAATCCTTTCCGCAATAGCCATTTTACGCTGACGAAAACAAGACGAAGGCCAGGAGTGGTTGTAGTACTGTACTGTACTACTCATACCCATCTGCAACGGACCCCAACCAGTGCTGGAGTGCACCCCACAGCAGCCATGCCCTAACGTCATCGGCTGGCAATGGCCAAGGGTGAAACATTCTCCGTACCACCCACACCGCCCACCGCAAGAAAGTGAAGAAAGCATTGTACAGTACGACAAATTGATGTCGACTGCCTTATACGTTTCGGCTGAACGCCAAGAGACTGCATACAGTGAAGAAAGTTGTGGGGAACGCTGTAGACTATGAGGAAACCCTGAGTCAAGGGGACTGGATTATTGAGCACCGAGGTCACCCAGGAAGAGACGCAGGCAACGTCGCCGCAAGTGCCTCAAAAGCACTGCAGGAAGGAGTTTCCAAGACCTGGTGGAAGAAGTCATCAGGACATGGACTATAACCAGGACGCGTACATCTATGTACAACGCAAACAATGCCATCATCCCCATTGAAGAAGAGTCAGTACGTGCATATAGTTTTATCTTGCTTGTATAAATGGCTGTAACAATTTGGGAAATGTTCAGATTGTTCAGTTGCATTAAATTAAAAAGTTTATTCTTCCATTAATCCTGCTGTATTCAGGAGTCACTGGTATTGTACTCACCATGTGCCACAGCCTGCACAGAAAAGATAGTTAAGCTATTTTGTGCTGCAATTTGCTAGATACTTAAATGCACGAAGGCAGTAATACATGCCACTTGCAGAGGCAAATAAGCGCTCAGTAAAACAGAATGCATTTAATCCACTAATGACATGAGGGCAATGACGGAATAACGTCTTCTGGTACCGGTAGTGATAACGGGGAATGTGATACCATTATGTCCATCGCACACAATTCCACCCAAGAAAGTATGTACTATATCGCCCAAGTACATCATGGAGTGATTAAGTGGATGGTATATCAGAGCCCAAAGTAGTTGGCCTTTCTGTCCCATAATCACCAGCTTTTGCATTAGTCATAACAATAATAATGGCTACTTAACTGCCCCCATGACAGCATTTTAAGCAGAGGAGAACAAAAATGATATGTCTGTATTGCTGACGTGTGCTTCTGACGAAGAACAATATGTGCGTACATTACAGATATGAAGACTGTAGCAGCAGATACTAGAACAGCATTGGATCTGGCTATGTGTTCTATTATAGGTAGATGTGTTGCCTACAACAATAATTTTGTTCAAATAAGTAAAATTGCTCCTTGCCCTGACTAATTAGCTTCGTCAGGATTGATGATCAACATACGACCATGTAGCTTCAACCAGATTTTCCTTGACATGTTCATGCAATCATTATTTTATCACAAACAGCATAACGAAACATGTTCTTGTAGTGTGTAACTACATTCCAGTCTGGGAAAGTGTGACGATACATTCAAATACACTCAGTTCCTGCAAGGATGGCCTGAAAGGACATACGGTAGCAGAAAAAGGCACCAGCGTTCTCTCTGCATGATCCAAACCTTTGAAAGAAAATACATGCAAACAATGGGTGTATTTACCTCAGAAGCACAACCTGAGTAAAAAGTTTTGGCCCATCTACAATTGCCAATGACTTCACTGGTAAGGATGTCGACCAGACCCAGGTAATAAGAAAGACACAGCCTATTAGCTGACATAGTAGGTGACGTTGAGTCTGATATAGTCTAAGAAGCACAAAACAGAGGGAATTATCACTTGAACAATCCCAAATGGCTACATATAAAAACTGCTATTAGGCCGTTCCATGCTGCTGTACAAGACAACGACAATAAGACATGACACATTCTGACTCATGAACCTGTGCAGAAAAATTCCCTGAATAAAACAACGTCCATATTCTAACAGTTCACACTGCTGCCATTATAAACCAGTCGTAAACATAACACAAACGACACTGTACCAACACCTGTACCAACACATACCACCATGAAGAAAGTTTCCTGGCTACTATTAAATTGGGTTACAAAAAGTCACACAAAAAATAGGACATGCACCGCTAAGTATTCCATTACTCTCTAGACCATTACTCCCATCCATATAATTTATGTAAAAAAAAAACGCTTTTTAAAACCCCCATTAACATTGGGTCAAGCATCAACTAACCAAAACTAGGTGTAAATCTGTTCTTTTCTGAATGCTCATGTAGACCACAAGTAACATTATTTGCATGACCCATACAAAATTTTGACAATAAAATATTAACCATAAGGTGAATAATACCGCAGAAGAATAACGTTCCATCCATCTGGGGGCGGGGAAAAGGGGACGCCATCCTCATTCCCTTCCGACTGATGGCCCCCAATGCGTTGGAGGGTCTGGAGCAGCATCAGGGGTGGAAGGAGGGCGGGCAGACGGCCCCGGGGCGGACCTACTACGGGCAGAACAGCGGGCACGAACCGGGTTCCATCAAGAGGGAAGAACATTCCGGAACGTTCTGAAAGGAAATAAAAAGGTGGATATCACATCGCAGTTAGTAATAGCGGCTATTTGGCATAACCGTTATTTCATGTAATGGAAGCGGGCAATTATCGCTGTTAATTAAAATAGCGTTTAGTGTCATCGTTGCAATCGGACAAGGATGGAAAACCCGGATGTAGCTTTAGCCAGGCTTGGAAATAGAAATAGCCGCCATTTTGTGTGTTTCCAGTGCTATTCGGTCAATGCCACCATCGTGTTTCCAGCACTTTTCGTTGCTCCCCCTTCATTTCGAGCCCTAGTTCTGGCTTGAATGGAACGGGAAGTTGCGAGCTCCGGTGTCCGCCCTTGTGTCCGCCCCTGGTGCTGATTATTCCTTTGAATTTGACCCTTGGTCACACACTATGGGTAGTTTATTCGGTAGTATCCATTTCTATAAGTAGGCCCTATGTGTCCTTTAATGCACTTCCAGCATTTTGTATGTGATCAAGTCCAACAAATTGGCTGGAGGTTAATTGAGTATGAGGTTTGTAAGATGAGTTTATTATTAGGCAATGAAAACGGTTAATACTGACACATTGCACGGCACATTATTACCTACTTTGGAGTCGAGTGTGTCCCATCACAGTGGTATTGAATACTGATGAAGGAAAAAATCAACTGTCATAATGATCATTGTTGAATGATGGAAATGGCGGCAAGTACTGAGAGAAACTGTCCAGAAACTACCAGTTGATGTAAATAGTGTTGGGGTATGTCCTGCTGATCTTTGATTTTAGATTTCGTACAGCAATGCCATTGTCGGTACATTGGTCATTCAGAGGCTCTCTGGTTATTCTAGTACCAGCTTGCAACATCAAATTAGGGTCAAAGAAAGGGTCAAAAGGCCAAGGACTGTTGCCTAAAGTCCCACATTTGTGCCTCGGTTGGACTACATCATTGGTCACATCTAGTCCGATTGGTCACGAGAACTTGTCTTCCATGACACTTATGTTTGGGAATATGGTTCATAGCTTTTGTAATCACATAATAAGTGTAATGGCATCAAAGTATATATGTAATAAGTGACAATTGACTTCCTAAGTGAATAACTGATAGCTGTTATCTTTTCTTGAACAATATTATTTTGACTAGGGCACTATATATAATATCAAGATGTAAATACTTGGGCACAGTGATGCTCAAATGACATCGTGTTCGTGAAGTGACAAATTAGGAGTTTTATGTTACCGTCCCCATTTGATTGAATGATTCTGATCACATTGTGACACCATGAGTGGAAAAAAGCATACGTCATAATGAGTGTAAGTAAGGCATATGAATCACGCAGCAATCTTGCGAATGAACGCCATCCTCAAAGTGGGTTTTCACTAAAAATTTTGCCCATCCGATAATGAACACTTGAAATTTACATACGGTCTGACATCAATGATTTCCTACTTTGTGACGGCCTCCATGACCTTGTGTTTTTTTGGGCGCCCCATATGTGATGGATTTGCTTCAGATTTGCTTCCTATCCACTCGCCTCGCTCCTTGTCCAAAGAGGGTTCCTAGGTGGTTGATCTTTGTTAAAGGGTCGTTAGTTCCCACGTGCGTCACACCTTGCTCGGCCTTCGCTAGCTTGCATAGTGCTGATGGGTGAATTTGATTAGGTGGAAGTTAGGTGTGCTTTTTTTAAAAACGCTAGAGAAAAACACCATACAATATTTCATATAATTGAATACATTCCTTGTTATTCCACACACTCTCAGACAAGCACAAAATGTTATCACCGCTTGATCATTCGCAAGTGTCTGACATGTTGGGTTCAACATTATCATTTTACTGACTTCGATACTTATACATACCTACCCATATATTAATACCAATTTTGTAAGCAGTAGGAAGCTGAAATACCAAGGATAGTTGTGTAGGTACCTTTCAACTTTTGTGTCTCAGTAGGACTGCATCCTTATTCTGATGGGTCAGTGTCGTCTGTTCTTCTAAGTGACGACTCGGAAATTGGGAAAAAACTACTTGCTAATGGCTAATGTGCTTTGAGGCAATGGGGTCGCTCACTGGCGTTATATACTTTTATATATGGCTTCACATGCGGCCTTGGCTCGCTTGAGTGGGTCTCATATAATTTTGCAGGCCGCTGTGTGTCAGTGTGATTATTATTATAGTGCCTGTTGCAGAAGGCCTACTCGCATTCCATACGTTTTGTTCGTCCGTATGTTGGTCTGATTTTTGTGCCGATTTTTGCAACAATGCATGTTGGGACTCGGATGCTGTTCGTTGGTGCTCCATTTGCTGTTCTCAATTTTCATTCTGTCATGCAACTAGTTAACCTTTCCAAGTGCTTCTTCTGATCTGATGTCACTATAGTGACTTGGATATTTGCCTGGTTTCGTGTCAATCCACCCACAGGCTGACTTGTGACATAGGTTCCATGTACAGGGTGTCTAAGCCGAGTCCAGTGGTGTTGCTGGAATATTAAATATGGTTTGATTGCATGTGTCCATCATCCTTTATGGGTAATGACAGCTTATGCAAGTACAGGGTGTGCGACGATGACCCATATACTGAGTTGAAGTGTGGTGTCTCAAAATTTCCACATGGATACTATGTTGTGGCCTTGTCTTTGGGGAAGATCTCTTCGCAATCATCGCACATTTCCAAGTGCTGTACCTTATTCCGGTCTTCTCCCTCCATCTCCAGAACTACTACCTCCTGGATATTGTTGACCAAGTTATTTGAAGCCTGTATAGTTCGAATCTTCTTTGGGTACAGGTAGTGTGTGCCCTGTAGTTTTTGTGGCAGCAAGGAAGTTGGCACCAACATTGGGAATAGATATCGTGGGGTTGATATGGTTGTTAGAAGGCCTCATGTTGTACTGGTCATGATGTGTTAAAGTACATCACATATTCCCTGGTTTGATACCAGAGGTTTGTATTGGTCAGTCTCCGTGTCAATATGTGAGGACTGTCTGTTGTAACAAATAGTTTAGAATGCACAGAACCAAGAAAAACATGCTGTAAATGTCATATTCTAAAGGCCCATTCACACAGGCCGTCGACGGTTTTGGTTTTTGGTCGCGTTGACCCTGCGGACCAATCATGACCCATGTAAACAAGCTCTAAACAATGGGTTGTGCTTGTTTACATGAGTCATGATTGGTCCGCGGTGTCAACGCGACCAAAAACCAAAACCGGCGGCGGCCTGTGTGAATGGGCCTTCAGTCCACCGCCATACATCAGTGAACCACCAAAGGGTCTTCAAGAATTGTTCAGCTCAGATAACACTCGGTCTGCCTCTAAACAGAATAGATTGAAACTCTGAGGTATGTCTGTTGCAAACCATTATCATGACTTATCGACCATTATCATGACTGGTGACAAGCCCACAATGTTACCACCAATTGATCACTCACAAGTGTCTGACATCTTGGCTTCAACATTATCATTACTTTCGGCGGCATCCACCGCCCTTCTGCTCCACAAGGAGCTGAGCTGGCCACCTCGGGCCGGCCGGTGCCATTTCTCGCCCTCGACTACTGAGTATTACTGAAGGCGATTGAGAAGATTTAGCGCAATTTGGAAACCCATCTTATCGCATGGTCTCGAGCAACCTAGCATACAATCAAGTTTCCCTCCAAACGGTACGTTGTCCTTTTTTTGTCACGTCTGGGAGCATGCGGTCAATGGCCTCGAGAGCTTCCTTCGGCGCCATTGGAGCCTCGTCGCAGATAATGATGTCGACATAGATCACGTGTAGTTTCTGTTTCGATGTTAATGAGCGGTTTAATCTTAACGCAGGTTCAATGGCAGCCGAAACGCGGTGAACGTTTCTCTCTTTTTGCAGTCAAGAGTAACATCTGCACTTCAGGATGCCATCAGGCTTGTTTCTACCTTTGAACTTTCTTGGCTCACTTGTCCCTGAATAACATGTCGTATCTTTATGATCTATCTGCCCGTCTGCTTTTGTTGCTTGTGTTGCCTTTGTCATATAGTTTTTAATGAATGTTGAAGGATACACCGCATTGCTACAACCTTCACCTAAACTTCATCCTTAGCGTTACGCTACGTTCTTTGTATGATCTTACAGAGCCAGAAATACACACAGGCGTTAAGACCACTGATGTGATGGTATCGTCTCAGGTCCAGGGTTTCTCTCAAAGTAATTTCTGACAACAATGGAACTGAAGAATATTGAAGTCTGAATACTTTGTTTTAACTCCTTCAGTTGGCATCGTCTTTTGCTGCCCTCACACATGATGACAGTAGTGTTGAGGTTGCATTATTCAAGAGTTCAACATGCAGTGTATTATTATTGTTGACAGTACGTATTTCTGGAGAGTCTAGTGTAAAGGCCAACGATAATGAACTATTTTTTTCACGCTAATTTTACTTAACTCTGAACTGTCCGATTCTAGTCAGATTCTGGCGTAAGATTCCGTCTCTCTTTCTGGCCGATTTGCGTCGGAAACTTTAAAAAACCCTGATCTGACTAGAGATTATATATTTTACGTACACTTAAGCAGTTACTTTTGGTGTAGGTGGACATCGTGAGAGGTGCTGTAAAAAAAGGTGGTCTTTTTAATACGCAAGGGACAAAGATGATTCCTAAGTGCGTCCATAACGAGGCATTTAGATGAAATATGATACTGTGATAATTTGGATTTATGGTTACAGAGAAGGTCGGGATTTTAATTTAACTATTTTTCTTCCCCATTTGCCAGTAAATGAAATTCACCTAGAATGCAATATTATCGGTACTTTATGCAAAACCTGCGGCTTTGTGTAGCTCAATCGTCGGTATTGCCGTCTTTCCAGTATCATGCATGCGCATGATAATATATTTAGTCAAACTGATGCTCTGGAGTAATAACGATTGATGGCATGAATCAGTAGATTATATTTACGACATGTATAGACTTGGTTGACTGCATAATTATATCTAGTTTACTTGATTGATAGCTTCCGTGGACAGTAAAAAGCTGCTTCTTCCCTTTAGTCACGTCCTATAACGATATCAATATTTATTCTTTGAAATGCTTATCTTTTTAAATTTTTCGCGGAAATGTGACCACCGGAATATAGCCAGTAACATGTTGTTTAAACGAATTTGTAAAAAAAGACATGAAAATCGAGAGTCACACAATTTTCAAGTCGTGGTCCTAAAAGTATAACTTACCACGTTTACATACAATCAGCCCTGCTTTGTAGATAATTATATCTGAATCGTCAATTTGATCACGTAAGGCGGGATGCAAACTTTTATAACTTGCTCCTTGACTTGACTAATAATTCTTCGCAGGCTGCAGATAATTCTTCGCAGGCAGCAGTCCAGCATAACTGCACGACAGTTTGTCTTGCCCGCCTTGCAGAGCAAAACGCTATAATTATATTGATGTGATGAATGTCCATCTCTTTGCGCACTCAATAGTATTTTTTATCTTGAAAAAATATGCATTTAAAATGCATTTTTGCCAAAAGTGCAGTTACAGCGATTTGCCATGCGGCTGGAGTTTTGGTATGATGTGTTTCACTTGCTTGAAGAAGCTAAGCAGTGTGTAACAAAAAAGTAATTTAAATTGGCAGTTTAGTAATGTAAGTGTATCATAGCCACTAGATATAATTGAACTCTGTTGTCACATAGTATTTTCAGGCCATATTTTATTTCATACTCTGGTCAGTTTGGTCGTGAGGTGAATGTCTGGCTTGTTTCATCTGCCTCTGACCGGAATATTTTATCAACCACTGTTCTCATTCAAAGTGAACCAATATTTCCGTCTTGAAAGTCATTATGAATTAATTTCCGTAAACAATGTTTTTAAAATACATTTCAGTCAGTTAATATAATTTCGTGTGACCTGTAAGTTTGTTGGTTCAACAACATGTCGATACCGCCGAGGAAAAATGTAACATTTATGACTTCATATTAGATAGAATGGTATCGAGACCAAGGCAGGTGCCAATAAGGCCCCCTATTCTCTCATTCATATGTACTAAAACTAAATAATGTGATTCGATGATCACCCGACAGTCATAAAGGCTGGATTACGAAGTCGAGATTCGTACAAACCAGCTATACAAGGTGATTATGGTCATTACCTCCAATATGCTATATCTAGCCTATCGATAATGTGTGAATATCTGCCTACCTGCCGTATCCTGCCACACCATTGCCCCAGTTGTCCTATGGCCCATAAACAACACTGATGTGTAATGGACACCGTCAACAAAAAAGCTTCTTGTCGGTCACTGGTAGGCCTACCACATCCTGTTGTCCGCTGGTTGACGTCCAAACTTGTTGGTTCCCCTCATCCCCACTTCTTTGGCTTTCAGGCTGTCGTCATAGAATCAGTCAGCTGCAAGAAAAATTTTAATTTTAGGCGGAATCAAAAACACTAGCACCATCTTCTTTGCTATGTTTTTTTCTAACGCCCAGACCCTGTGCCAAACTGACATTTATGCAGTTGGACGTTACCTTTTCGTAAATAAAATGTTGAAGCTCACCCATATGTCCAGGGTACATAAAATAGATGAAGGCCTTCTTCAATTGTATAGCACCATTCAGAATGGTTTTGACCTTCGTCGTGACCTTTGTTATCCCTTGGGTATTTGGATTCTGGGTCCTACATAAACAAACAAATAAACTATTTTCAGTCGTCCAGTATTTGGTGCAACATAGTGTGCCAACAGACAAATATTTCTTAGCAGAAATTATCATACTCTCATTATTCATCATCTGTGTCCTCCTCTAGGATCAAATTAATATCCAAGGGCAGTTGTGTATCTTGGAACTATTGTGTTTCAGTAGGACTGCATCCTTAGTCAGTGTCGTTATGAGAATACTTCTTCTGCAGTTACCCCTACTTCTTAATGGTGTAGGAGGTTTCCAGGCTTTTTTTCCCCCCAGGAAGTCATCGTCATCATTCCAGTTTAGTTCAAATATTTCTAGGATACAGGTAGTGTGTACCCTGTAGCATCTGTAAGAAATGTCGAGTATAATCTGACACGTTAGGCTATAATTCATG
This sequence comes from Catajapyx aquilonaris, assembly GCA_000934665.2. Classification (NCBI taxonomy): domain Eukaryota; kingdom Metazoa; phylum Arthropoda; class Diplura; order Dicellurata; family Japygidae; genus Catajapyx; species Catajapyx aquilonaris. Next base: position 13,775 of record JYFJ02002395.1, read on the forward strand.
TGAGAGCCTTGAACCAGAGAACGGTACTGCTGCCGTAGCTAGAGTTTGTGCGTATCTCTCTCTTGAAGGATAGACTTGGGAGTTAAGTGAACTGGGTTGATAGGTCGATCACGTTGTCTTTATCTGATATACAAATGCATCAAAGATTATCACTGTTTATCCCGTGGGGATCTCGTGTGGTTGGTGTGAAGGGTGGCCCGGAGAACATGTCTTCCATGATATTTTATGTTGTGGGATATAGTGACTAGTGTTATAAAGAAGTTTAGGGAGTTCTTCCGTTGTAGCACACTCTTAGAATCGTTTCGACCATTATCATGACTGGTGACAAGCACAAAATGTCACTACCAATTGATCATTCACAAGTGTCTGACATCTTGGCTTCAACATTATCATTTTACTGACTTCGATACACCTACCCATATATTAATGCCCATTTGGTAAGTAGTTTAGGATGCTCAAATACCAAGGGCAGTTGTGTAACTTTCAACTTTTGTGTCTCAGGATGACCTACATCGTACGGAACCCAACCGGCCGTATCCTAGCTTCACCTTCGTGCGCAATAGGGCGCTCATTCGATAGCATTGAGCACACCCCTGCTTCACCTTCGCTTTCGGCAGCATCCACAGCCCTTCTGCTCCACAAAGAGCTGAGCTGGCCACCTCGGAACCGGTGCCATTTCTCGCTCTCGACTATGTACTGAAGGCCATTGAGATGATTTGGCGCAATTTGGAAACCCATCTTATCGCATGGTCTCGAGCAACCTAGCATACAATCAAGTTTCCCTCCAAACGGTACACTGTCCTTCTTTGTCACGTCTCGGAGCATGCGGTCAACGGCCTCGAGAGCTTCCTTCGGCGCCATTGGGGCCTCGTCCCAGATAATGACGTCGACAGAGATCACGTGTAGTTTCTCTTTCGATGTTAATGAGCGGTTTAATCTTAACGCAGGTTCAATGGCAGCCGAAACGCGGTGAGCATTTCTCTCTTTTTGCAGCCAAGAGTAACATCTGCACTTCAGGATGCTGTCAGGCTTGTTTCTACCTTTGAACTTTCTTGCGCTCCTGAATAACTATGGTTAGATATAGGCCCTATGTGGGGCCCGGGGTTTAAGGACCTACATGGTCTGGAATAACCCCGTTAATATCTGACTAAGGTTAGTATGGCCGATAACTTTATTAGCTATCTGCCCGTCTGCTGCCTTTGTCATGTAGTTTTTTATGAGAGTATAGAAGGACACACCGCAGTGCTATAAAACAGTTCTCCTTCATCTAAGCTTCATCCTTAGCGTCACTCTACTTTCCTTGTATGATCTTACAGAGCCAGAAATACACACAGGCAAAGGACCACTGATGTGATGGTATCGTCTCAGCTCCAGGGTTGCTCTCAAAGTAATTTCTGACAACAATGGAGCTGAAGAATATTGAAGTCTGAATACTTCAGTTCACGCATCGTCTTTTGCTGCCCTCACATATTATAAAGACATGTGAGAGGCGCTCTAAAAAAGGTGGTCTTTTGGTGCAACATAGTGTGCCAACAGACAAATATTTCTTAGCAGAAATTATCATACTCTCATTATTCATCATCTGTGTCCTCCTCTAGGATCAAATTAATATCCAAGGGCAGTTGTGTATCTTGGAACTATTGTGTTTCAGTAGGACTGCATCCTTAGTCAGTGTCGTTATGAGAATACTTCTTCTGCAGTTACCCCTACTTCTTAATGGTGTAGGAGGTTTCCACGCTTTTTTTCCCCAGGAAGTCATCGTCATCATTCCAGTTTAGTTCAAATATTTCTAGGATACAGGTAGTGTGTACCCTGTAGCATCTGTAAGAAATGTCGAGTATAATCTGACACGTTAGGCTATAATTCATGTGAGAGCCTTGAACCAGAGAACGGTACTGCTGTCGTAGCTAGAGTTTGTACGTACCTCTCTCTTGAAGGATAGACTTGGGAGTTAATTAGTGAATTGGGTTGATAGGTCGATCATGTTGTCCTCACCTGATATACAAATGCATCAAAGATAATCAGTGTTTATCCCGTGGGGATCTCGTGTGGATGTTAATTTATGTTGCCAGTAGTTCTCACACCAAACCTGTCCAAGAGTAAACCTGTCCGGCACCTGTTAGGTTAGGATAAGTTTTTTTTTTGTTTGGTAATGACTAATGACCTCAGGGCAGATAGAAAAAACCAACCGAAGATTTAGTTTTGACGGTTTATACTTTCCGTAATTTACGGTACAGGGCCGTACCATGAAGGGGAGAAAGTAGTAGTGTGATATCCGTGGCAGCGTGGACGGAAGCAGGAAGAGCTCTGCTCGCAGCCGTTCTCGCTCTATCATCATGGGCCTCGAACCTATGCCTATTTCTGTTGGCCTTATCTCGGCCTCCATTTGTGTGGGTGTACCTCGTGACACTGATGTTCTCATTGTCGCACTCTGCTGGATCTGCTGGTCCCTGCGTGCCCGTTGAAGTGATTTGTAGCTATCGGTACCGCAGTTTGTTGTACGGATCCACTTCCGATATTATATCATGGGATGCTGAGAGAAGTTCCGCCTTGGTCATACCAGAGCCGTTGGCTGCTGTCTCATCTTCTGCCGCTGGTAGTTCAGTTAGGACTCTTCAAATAATTTCACCTGGTTACTGTAGAATTTCGTCGTCTTCTTCATCGGTAGCTTCAATCACATTGATGCTGTTGTATTACTGAAGACATCCCCGTAGGAATATTTTCATAGAGAGTATTCCGTGCCATGGTATGGAGGAACCAAGCATTGAGAGTAGTGTACATGGCATGGTACACGCAAACTTATAACGCTGGCCTTTGGGGCTTCAATTATTGTCACTAACAAGGCCAACAAACTTTTCATGAAACAAATAGGTTATTGTAAACACGTACCTGAAATGGTAAGTTAGGAGGTGCTGCTGAATGTGCTGAATGGTCACTTCCTGTGCCAGGGGCTTCATGAACCTGTGACTGTAGGACATCAAAACGTTGTCTCAGGTAGATGTGCCAGATGATATAACGGACTGAGCACCCATAGAATGATTGGTACGAATGTATGGCTCTTCTAACCATCGCTTGCACATCTATCATCGGACGTTATCCTCCCGGAAGCTGGCTGCCGTGGCCTGGCAAATGTAATACATGGGTAATAATTTTTTTTCCCACATCGGCGATTATGCATGATACATCATGAATTTGCTGTGGGAGTTTAGGGCCAGAACAAAATGGGTTGCTAACTTGAAACATTGGGCCCTTTTTGGACCGAAAGATGTCTATAGTGAGCGTTTTAATGGCATTACCTAGCTTTACGATTTTTTCCTTCGCACATAAATTTTTTTCAGGTATGAAGGAATAGGTATATAATATTATAATTATTTGAGGAATACAGGTGTGGGCTTTTGCATTTTGAAAAAAAAAAAAACTTGCTTTGGGGTGGTGAAAGTATACCATGGGATCCAAACAGGACCCCACGTTTCAAGTTGAGGGTTAAATGTATTGAAAATATATTGAAAAAAAAAACAAGTGATATTACGAATATACAATCACGCAGTAAGCAAGAGTTTGGGATCATTTACCTTCGACTGTATGTCAGATGTCAGTAGTCAGATGTCAGTAACAACAGACTATGAGACTCCTTTCTTTTTCTGTAGCATTTAAGGGTAAAGTGTATTTTCCATGTGTTTAGACTAATGGCTGGCCAGCCCTTTCGTTAGTACGAGTATATTAATATGTGTTGACCCTGCAAAAGCTGGTGGCAAACCATAAATTCAACCCTAGCGGAAAGGCGATGAAGATTGGTATGTATGTGAGAGAGGTGGTACTACGTAAACATAACCTAGTGCGCACCCACGCTCGCGCAGTTCCACTGTTCGGACTCAATGTTGCCCGAGTTACTCCCCAGGGCCATTTTGTTTCTCCCCAAGCGTAGCGTTGGAAATAAGTGAATCGCAGTATAGGTTTAGGTTTATTATATCATTATCGACTTCAATTGGAATAGATACGGTAATCTTTCAAGAAATAATGACATGTGCAGACTTACAGATAGGCTATTTAGTGACAAATAATGCTCAGAATGCGCCTCCATTATATCAAAAAATTTGATACAAAGCCCGGGCTTAATTTGAAGCGTTGAGCACGTCACACTTGGTGATTGTTTGAAATCTACTTTATCATTAGTGTCAAAATTATTGCAATGAATCCTAACACCATCACCTGCACCATTTCCAAGATAGTTGTGTGCACTAATTAAACTGTTGAAACTTATTTAAGCTATGCAATTAACAAATTTGGTCCTGGTGTTCATTCCTTGCTTGATGAAGTGGGTTGGTGCACCAGCTAGTATAGAGAAACAATGCCCAAGACTATTATACATATAGTAGGTTTTCGACGATCTGTTTATATTAAACGGAGCGACCTATGGTGACACCCCAGGTAGTTTCACCTACTTATCTAAGAAGGGGCAAAGCACAATAGATTACATAATCGTAACGAAAGCCTTGACCTCTTGGGTGGCTGATTTTAAAGTAGTGAATCAAATTGGGTCAGATCATTTACCTGTATGTTTGACGCTCGAGGTGTCTAGTGCAGGGAAATCACAAGTAGAGACGAAACCAACTACTAAGATGTTTTTGAAGATTCCCGCGGATGGATTGAATTTTTTGGTGGACAAATTTAATGACTGTTTAATCGGTTTGCAAGACGACACTCTAGATAGGATGGCAGATGAAGTTGCAACCAAGATCCGCAAAGTATTGGTGGAAGAAGGCATATTGCGCCCTAGTAGGCCATACTTAGGAAAGAAAAACTCCAACCCCTGTTTTGATTCACAATTGAAACAGTCACAAGGTCAGGTGAGAGAGCATTTACAAAAATGGCGCAAAACTCTGAACAAAGGTGATAGGATAATGTATGTAGATTCAACAAGATTGCATCAAAAACTGGTCCAGGCAAAAAAAAAACTATATTTTTCAACTACAATCCAACTTTTATTAACTAGTAAGAATCCTAGGACTTTTTGGGATCTAATTAAGCGAAATACACGCCCCCAAATTCGCTGTGAACCACCGAAACAGATTTGGTTTCAATATTTGAAGGAGTTATTTACACTGGTAGAGACGCAAAGCTTGGAAATAGCAGAAGTGAATATATATGGATGCCAAATACTAGATGCAGAAATCTCCTTGAGCGAAATCAAAAAGACGATCAAAACACGTAGGCCCGGATCAGCGCCGGGCCCAGATAACATTTCAAATGCAATGCTGGCAATCGAATCTATCGAATTGCAAAATATATTACAAATCATGTACAATAAAATATTGGATGGTGCTCCAATCCCCCAAAATTGGGCTCAAATTAAAGTAATCCCTATTTACAAGGGGGGTGATAAGGAATGTCCAGCAAACTTTAGACCGATATTATTGATAAACAACGTACTTAAGTTATTAACTGCTATACTGACTGCTCGGCTGAATAAGTGGATCGAGATCAATCAAATTTTGCCTGATGAACAGGCCGGCTTTCGACAAGGTAGAAGTTGTGCTGACCACATTTTTACGCTGAATGTACTCATACAAAAATACATATCCCCCAAGGGAGGGAAGCTTTTCACCTTGTTTTTGGATCTGTCAAAGGCTTTTGATAACGTGAGACATGATTTATTGTGGTATAAGCTACAAAAGATAGGAATAGGTGGCAAGCTTCTCTCTGTTATTCAACGTATCTATGGGGCGGCACATGTTACAGTTGAAAACCATATTGGCTGTGTGCAAGTTACAAAGGGAGTTTTACAGGGAGATTCCTTATCACCTGTATTGTTCAATCTGTTTTTGGCAGACCTCAAAACAGTACTTATGCAATCAAATATACCTGGAGTTAATTTAGGGCCAAACACTGAAGAAATACATTTTGTGCAATTTGCAGATGACGTGGTTCTCCTGGCGCCTAATCAACTATATTTGCAAAGGAAAATTCATTTAATTGGGAATTACTTTAATGATTTAAAACTAAATATAAATATTTAAAAAACTAAGGTAGTAATTTTCAGGAAAGGGGGTATGCTCCCAAAAAACTGTAAGTTTCACCTAAACGGCGAGTTGCTGGAGATAATACCCAGTTACAACTATTTGGGGGTAGTATTTTCCAGCTCAGGTAAATTCCGGATGGCTGCAGAACAACTGAGAAGCAAGGGTAAAGCAGCGATAGCATCTTTGTGGCCAGTATTAACTAAATTAAAGGTAAGGCAAATTTCAACAGCCTTCAAGCTATTTGATTCCCGCATCGCATCAATTACTCTTTATAATGCATTTATTTGGGGACTTGAATATTTGGAATTAATTGAGCAGATTCAAACCTTCTTCATTAAAAAGTTTCTAACGTTGCCTAAGAATACAGCGGGATATTTCGTTAGGCTGGAGACAGGTCGTAGACCTTTAGCATTAAAAATAATTAAACATCTGATAAGCTGGCTGGTTAAATTAGGAAATATACAGTCAACCTCACTAATTAAAAGAAGTCTGAAATATGCACTATTAAATTCCCAGTCCCACCCTATAAAAAGTTGGGCATGGCTAGCAAATCGAGAATTTAATAAAATGGGAATGTCCATCCATGGTTGGTTACAAAATATAGAGAATATATCCATCCAAAAGGTGCTAATCACATACATCGATGCAACGATTCAACAGGATTATGTAGACCTAGACAATTCAAAGAGATATGCCAACTATGTATTACCTTGGTATTACGTAACAATTCTCCATTTCTAGAAAATTATTTAACCTACAACTTACCGCTACATTCAATTAGACTTGTAGCTAACCTCCGGAATGAATCCGCATGGTTTTATATAAATGGATACAAAATACAGCTTGACTTAGAGAACTACTGTTCATTATGCAACCTTAAAGAAGAATTCACTATACACCATATGTTGTACATTTGCCCCTTTTTTTTCTGGCCCGAGGAGAACATTACTTATATCATGGCCTTCGGTCCCACCCGACAGATTAAGCTGGATTCTGGACGATATACCAGCTCAGGAAATTTATAAATTATGTTTTTTTTAATAAAGCAAAATTATTATTATTAGAAAATGCTGATATTATATTATAGTAAGCCAATGGATAAATAGAAAAAAATATTATTATTATTATTATTATTATTATTATTACTATTGTTGTCGTTATTATTATTATTATTATTATTATTATTATTATTATTATTATTACTATTGTTGTCGTTATTATTATTATTATTATTATTAATATTGTACTTGTGTTCTACTGTATCATTGTGTTCAGAATTTTGTATTGGGGAAGCTCTCTCCGCCCTAAGGGGTAACCCCCATGGCGTAATAAATTATTATTATTATTATTATTATTATTATTATTATTATTATTATTATTATTATTATTATTATTATTATAGTAGGTTTTCGCAAATCACAAAATGTTACCACCCGTTATCCTTCAGAAGTATAACATTGTGTTAAAAATACTGCATTTTATTCAACTTGTATAAATACCAGTACCCAGTTGGTAAGCATCCGGATGTGGGACTCCCACATTTATAGTGATGGTTAATACTCATCAAATCACAATAATTATTGTTAACATGAATGGAAAAGCACTTAACCCTGTTCCCGCCCATGGTTCATTATGGTAGTATGATCATGCTACAATAGTTAAAAGTTTATTACAAATAGTTTTGACACTGAAAGCTACGCCCCGTTCTTTGTATGAACCCAGCCTAAAACACGCACAAGGGTAAGGTACACCTGGACCACTGATGGTATAGCCTCAGCTCCGGTGTTTCCGTCATATCATATTTCTGACAACGATGGACCCAACACCTATTGTCGCTGTGATGAATCTACACCTGGAGTCATGGACAAAATGGATTGTAACTCATCCTGTCTGGTTGCGGGCGCTTGGTGGATTTGTTTTCCATAGGTGTCCTATATGACTGGTGCTGTTGGAGGAATCCTGCAGGATAGGAACTCCCTCTTGGGTGCCCAGCTCTGCGGAGGTATAATAATATATTGTCCACATGTTTCCGGTAGACTCCATTGCACTTGTCTTGTTCCTCTTGGCTCGGCTCCCATGTGTAACGAGGCTTTTGTGCGTTTAAGAGCAATTTATTAATATTGTTCATTATTGCACTGCACATGTCCTAGTGTCTACTGACTTATCTATTTGGGAAGCATATAATCATGGAAGTAATATTACATCTCCTTCATTTTGTCAGCTTACAAGTTACTTGGAAATTACAGTAATGGAACGTAAACAGTCAGTGTGTGTTATTATTCCCGTATCCCGTGTGTTACGTATTGAATGTCAGCTCTTGATGTCAGTCATAAGTTACACTTGCAAATTAATGACCACCAACATAAACAGGCTGTGTGTATTATTCGTCACTGGCAAGGGATTAAAAATGAGGGGAATGTCCGGGATTTTCTCTGACACACTATGAAGAGTAGGGTAACATGAAAACAAAGTACAGGGTGATTACAAATGAATAGTATAATTACAAATGCATATAGCTCCGTACCTATCAACCGCACATGAACGTGTTATACACCAAATGAAAGAGGAGGTTTTGAAGTTTATTTCATACCTTATAAATGTTCTATATGACTTCCCTTGATCACTCGAGAAACGTCGATCCGACAGTGCAATTCCTCCCATACTCGTGCCAGCATGTCCGTTGTCACTGACTCAACCGCAGCAACAATGCGATGTTTGAGTTCATCCAGGGTTGTTGGCATCGGTGGCTCGTACACAGCATCCTTAACGTACCCCCAAAGGAAGAAGTCGCATGGCGTCAAATCCGGCGACCTTGGGGGCCAGCAGTAAAGCGACAAGTCTTGCAGGTCACTGCGACCTATCCAACGACGAAGGAGCACATTGTTCAGAAACTGGCGAACATCTGAATGCCAGTGCATTGTTACTGCGGTTGAGTCAGTGACAACGGACATTCTGGCACGAGTATGGGAAGAATTGCACTATCGGATCGACGTTTCTCGAGTGACCAAGGGAAATCATATAGAACATTTATAAGGCATGAAAAAAACTTTAAAACCTCCTCTTTCATTTGGTGTATAACACGTTCATGTACGGTTGATAGGTACGGAGCTATATGCATTTGTAATTATACTATTCATTTGTAATCACCCTGTAATGGGATGAAGTCACCTCTAAATGAATTCCGGCATCAAGCTTACAATCATGCGATTCAAACCCGCTGGAAGAAGTCTTCCATTCTGGGAACTTTTTCGCGATGATGGGAGCTCTCCTCTTATAGCCATCTTGTGGCCGCATATCTCGAAAGTCTTTCGCAAATCGTAAGAAATCACTTGAACAATTATCAATTAATACTCTGAATTATTCAGAGTCAGTGTAGGCTACTTCGAATTGTTGAAAGAGTGAATCAAAAGCCGTATGATCACCTTTTTTTTCCGCCCGATGATACAGGGTGCAATAATTGGTTTCCGTTTGATAATTTCCCTCAAAGCCATTAATAATGTTCCCCACATTGTTCCCTATTTAATGACACATTGATCATCGCCTTGGTGCGAATAGTTCTCGAGATATGAGTCAAAGTATACCGGAATGTGTACCGTTTTTGCCCGTAAGTCGATCCCTGAAGATCTCCGCCCTCCGATTCAACGAGGCAACCGCCGACTGTCGATGGGTGATGGCCGTGTTGTCCGTCCGTTGGGGCTAATAACACTGCCCCTTGGACTGGGCTCCGTTGTCATCCCAGCAAGATTCTGGGTGGTGAGATCGTCGCTGATCCCCGTGGTTTTGGGGACGGACTTCCTGGAGATTTGGGAGTCCGACATTGACTTCAGTAAACACCTGCTGACTGGACTGGCGATGGCGCCGCGTGGAGATGACACCGCCGACCGAGACCATATTAGTTTTTAGCTATGCTTCTCTTCCACGGGAGTATTGCAGTACAAAAATACTCCGGTGGTAACATACTACGTATACAGTGGCATATACCTAGAGAGTAGGAGCTTTCCAGCTTTCCATGCACAATATTTTGATAAACCTTATTAATTATTTTCAGGGCTGATTTATCTGTCCGTGCTCAGTCAATTCTTAGGGGCCTTGAACACAGCGGTACTTTCGTAGGCATAGACATCCGTAGAACCAATTACGACTATCACATTCAATGGCAGAGCAAAGGGAAACTCATGGACAAGAACTACTTCTGGAAGGCCATGAACCTCATGAGGCAAATGTATCCGGACCCGGTGTTTGTAGTGACAAGTGACGACAAGGATTGGGCCTTGGAATATGTGGTCAACGTATCGTCTTCGGACAGCAGTACAATTGGTCACATACAAATTTTGGTGTCAGAAGTGGGATCCTGGACAGTAGTAGCAAACAACGGGCAAAATTAAAGTTACACCTTTGAATAACAATATCATACAGACAACCTAAATGTATTTACATTTACAATTTCAATTATTGTAGCAAAACATATTCAGACACAATCATGACAAAGTGGCAAAAAAAATCCTTTCACTTGCGCCATCCCCACTGGATGGTAGAGCTACACTGTAATACTGTGAAGGCGAGGATCGTGAAGAACGATAAGTAAATTACAAGTAAGGTCACAGGGTCACTGAAAATGATGGATTGCCACTTTCCATCACACAAGTGATGCTTTATTTGGAGGGGGAAAAAAATAAAACGGTAACTTGTGGAACGTGTAAAAATAACTTCATGCCACTAATAAGACAGGTTTTAATAATGTGTAAAAACAATACAAAATAATATTTAAAAAAAGAGGAGCCCTCAAAAACATGCCTAAAGCAGCTGGATGCCACTTTTTAAACATCCCAATTAAATGAACAGTGTTGACATCTAAATGACAACTTTTTTTGTGGGAAAAAAAAATTACGGTCCCTTGCGTTACATTAGAAGTGCAAAAATGGCTGATGACATACTTTGCAGGTCATGTGCAGTGTGCTCAGTGAGCACTGTAGGTATGAATATGTTCGCAATCATCGAGTGTGAATTATTGCATGTCATACCATTGTAAGCGGCACTTCAATAGCTCCCAACCAGTGCGAGACACTCTCAGGTTCGGACCTGTTAAGTGCACAAGTCATCCCCACCTGAAGCCAGTATTGGTCCAATCACATCCGTTGTCAGGGTCCTATCGTCCATGTGCAAATGATGCAACTGATTCAGTTTCGCGCTGGATAAAAGTTCACTTGCAAAGAAATCAATTTGTGACTCGTTAATGATCGTGAGGGATTTCCAGTTCCCATTGGTTGACAACAGAATGATACCTATAATGACTTCTTGGCATCTTGTGAGTCACAGACAGCTTTTCTAGACCTCTGAAAGCATCCCGATTCATTGGAAAGGGTGGAAGTGCAGTAGTCCGTCTGCTGCAAGCGTACTAATCTTGGGAAATATTTCTCCGATGGCTACCAAGTCTATTCCTGTGCATGTTCAGTCTCTCAAGCGAACCACGGAGACTCACGTTTCGCCTGAAAAGGTTGTCGAGTCCTGTCACCCTGTACAAGCACAATTCCGCAATCCGAACCATGCAGCCATCCCTCATCAGGGGCTGGAGGTGGGAACCAGTCGCATATCTGATATCGTTAAATTCTTGAGGTTCCCAAGTTCGTTTAAGGGGCTTGGATCTGTCTTGATGGCATACTCTATGGACAGACGCTGGAGGCAAGGAAAGTGAGTCACTAACAGTCGAACAGTGGTTGCATCACCTGTCCTCATGGGTGTGACAAAGTCCTTCAGAGAATAAGTACCCTTGCACAGGTTCAGAACATTCTGCATACTTTCTACTTGCAAAATTTCCAATTTAGGGAGGTTCTCAAGTAAGTGCAGCGCAACCTCGGCGTTCATGGAAACTCCCACAAATTTTCTTGAGGTGTTTACAGCCTGCCAGGAGTTTCCATTCGCTTGAGCCATGGCGTCCCTTGTCCCATATGCCCTTCTTAACCACTATCTCTTCCAACAGGGTGCAGTTTTGAATTATGTGTAGAAGAACATCTGGGTCCATTGGAACTGCAAATGAGCGCAGTTTTGGCAGATTTGGCATATCATTTGACGACCTCAATGACCAGCAGCTATAAGGTATTGAGAACAGTTAGGTTAGTCATTGTATGACGAGCACGTGTAAACTGATTGTGGCTGTTGTGGGACAGATGATATTGCCCTACAATCTGAGTGCAATTGGGATGGAAAGCAGATGCAATTTTACACCGACCTATAAAGTTTGAACACTGCTGGAGGATCCGGTCAACATACTCGTTGGCAAGGGTACTTGGGATGCCCTGGACGTACTGCCAGACTGATAGTGATTCTTCGTGGCCTCTCCTATTCTCGCATGCGGAGAGAGGACAATGCCAACAACACGAGATAAACACAGTCGCTCCAGACTCTGCGGCTGCTTCGGCTGCTTCCTTCTCGGCATGGTCTGTGGAGTACATGAAAGATTGAAAGGAATCATGCTGAATAGCCATTGCCCTCAATCACACACCAAATGAGGCAGGCATATCCTTACCGATCCATTTACTGCTGTAATATCCAGACTGCAATTCCTTAATTACCGTATACTCATGTAGTAACAAATTCCCCCTTCAAACCATACAGGGTGTTTCTCAACTCGCGTCCAAAACTTCTAGGGTGAACTCCTGAGCACCGGTGAATCGCTTCACCTGCTCTATGTAAAGTGATCCACCAGTGCACACGAGTTCAACCTCAAAGTTTTGGACACGAGTTGTGAAACACCTTGTACCGGTATAATTCCCCGTGAGCCAAGTCGCTCACCTTAGTCTATAGTCTCGAACCATGCGCCAAGTCTACGAGTTGTAAGTGATGCGGCCAATGGGGTCGGTCACTTTTATACCAGTGACTATTAGGGGGAAGGTTTTCCACACTAAGATTCTGGTGGTTAAGAAACCCCTTTTTCCTATCATTTTGGGGATGGACTTTCTAGTGAAGTCGGGTTGTGTAGTGAATTACCAGAAGTTGGTGCTCACTTGTGCATCCCCAGAGGCAGATCGATCCGTTTTGGATCCGGGCACATATGTGAAAGCAGTGCCGGCAGGGTGGTTGTCGCCCTCCTGTACTAGTAGGGGTGGTCGATCCACAGTGGGAAACTGCGCAACAACATGACTTGTTAATAGCACGTTGCCTAGTGAGCCCAACCAAAGAAGACAACCATGTGGTGGTGCCCATTCGTGTGAGTAATCCTCTGAACAGGAACGGGGTGATTCCGGCCGACACAATTTTGGGGTGTTTGGCTCCGGTAATCACCGGAAAGGAGAAGTTGGCAGTGCCCAGGGGCGTAGGAGCCAAGTTATTGGTAATCATTCGGAGATTGCAATCCCACGTTTCTAATGACAAATGGGTTGTCCTAGGTAACCATCTTCACATGGTTAATATCAAATCACATGTCAAAGGCAGGTGAATAGTATGGATTCTGGTGTTAATGGCCTGTCAGCGCATGCATACTGATCGCACCACATAGGCTGAATGTGTAGTGTCTGCAGTTGTTGGACCTACTTGTCAGATTTCTATGCCTCAACTATGCCTCAAATGTGAGTGAGGGTCGAATGTTGATATAAAAAATCAGTAGTGTACTTGTGGAACAATAAACCAATTGGAAAGTGCCACAATAAATGACGACAACAACGGGCTGCACAGAGAGATTTACATCACATGTCAGTAAAATTTTGTTGAGCTTGGAGGGCAACGCATAAAGAAGTACTGGCTCGTTGCACTAAAATATAAGGTAGAGTCTGTTTGTCGCCACAGTACTTCCATGAGACATGCAAATTATTCATGTCATCCCATGACCAGTTATGATAATGTTGACTTAACGCCTGGCAACTTAATACGAGAATAAATTATCACATGTTGATCTTGTTACATTGGAGGTATACAAGGAAGTACACGTTCTGTAGGAAGTATTTTCATTTTAGGCGCCCCCCGATGGTATCTCCACCTTATCGTGGTGGTGGGGTTTGCGTTTCTCCCGTGACCCCAAGAGCTATGCCGGCGGTAGCTTCGTCTACTGGTAGGGCCACCCAAGCCGGACAGGTCTTTGGGATAGGAGACAGACTAAGAGAGATGCCAGTCTTTCCTCTCTTCTTTTCCCTCTTCGTTTCTCTCTCCATCTGTCCCACCTTTGCTTCTTCTTACAGCCAGATAGCCACAGTTGCTTTGGCTCCTTCCTAATAAACCAAACCAACCATTTTAGGCGGAATCCAATTCCAATCACGTCCCCACACTGTGCCAAACTGACATTTTTACAGCTGGATGCTTAACTTTGCATAAGTAAAGTAGATGTGTGTCAGACAAAGTTATTCAAGTGGCACACGTCGCAATAGGAGTAGAATCACTGTTTGAATTTTTGTGGCATGTTCTTTATTGTCAAAAATAATAATTAAGCTCACTGTGTCAGTTAGTGATGGGCAAGTTGTATAATGTTATGTCCCTTGGGATAACGAGGAAAAATGAAAGATATTTAGCGAATCAGGTGCGCTAATTTTTCAGGTTAATTTTGCTGTCATTTTTGCGGAGGTTGGTGCTCTACACTGCCCTTTCTCTCTCCTTCGACCAATGATGGAATGATGGTGTACAGCAAGAGAGTATGGTCAAACTGGCCAAGGACCGTTGCCTAAAGTCCCACATTATTTGTGCTTCAGTTGGTCGGAATGCTTGGTTACATCAGACTGAGTAATCATGAGAACGTGTCTTCCGTGATATGGGATATGGTGAAAAGTTTTTGTAATGGCATAATAAGTTTGCATTTTCCCGAAAGTAATCGTCATCAACCCAATAGTTTTTTTTGTGTCGCAAGCTGTAAATTCCAAATTCTAATATTATTTAATAGAAGAGTAGCAATGTGCTCTAGTTTGGTGATGCTGTTCATTTTTTTCTGTGGGTATAACTGGTGATCTAATTATGAACTTCAATTTGACACGGGGAATTTACTGAGTTGACAAGAAACTTTAATTTAATTACGGTGTTGTTTCACAGCCTGTGTCCCTTTAATATAAGGCAACACATAAAGATATACTGGCTGGTTGCATCGAGTCTGTTTGTCGCCAACCTTGTGGGCAATTATGTTTAAAACCAAGGAACCCTCCTCGTCCATGCTGGTGATGGGCAGATGGTCTTCCGGGCACACCAGAGGTGGGACCTTGCACAGAAAAGACTTGATGGCAGGATAGTGTGGATCCAACTCGGGCTCAAGTAAATGAGTGTAAAACAAGTTGTATTTACAAAAATGGTGTAGTTGGTTATTATTGAGTTTGGTGTAGGCTACTTGCAAGTATAGAGAAGTGGCTTATGTTGAGACATAATACCCAAGAATATTTACATAGAGGTTTCACATGGTTAAAATAGGACTTTAACCCATGTTCCCACACATGGTTCATTACATGGCAGTCTGATTACACTACCAAAGAAAAAATTACATTACAAATAGTTTCGACACTGACCGGTTCCTTTCTGCATCTGAGAGTAACATGTGCACGTCAGGTGCTATCTACTTTCTTGCGCTCATTTACAGCAGGTACGGTGCTCTGTGATTGCACTCAGTTTAACGCCATTACATAAGACTGGTGCTGTTGGTGGAATATCCTTCTGCTCATCAGTGCCCATCATGAGGCTAGTCGGCATTTAAAAGCAATGTATTAATTGTTTATTAGTACACATATCGTAGTGTACACCGGCTTCTCTGTGGGAAACATCTTATTGAAGTAATTGTCGTTACAACACTCACCTATGCACATGTTCCTTGCATGAAGAAACGACAAGAACTGCTCTCCACAACATACAATATATTTGATGGGAAATGGTGAACAGTACTTGCTGTAATGGAGTAATAATAAGTTTGGTCCTTCTATTGTTGCATCTTGGTTTCAGCATAGGTTGGTCTTGACACATTCATTATTTTATGAGTTACTCCAAGAACTAATTTCATCGTGCCATTCTGCTCTGATATGGTGTATATCATGCCTGAAAAGAAAATTCCCTTACATTAGATTTGCTCAATTAGTTGCGATAAGGTGTTGTCACATACACAACTAAGTAGAAATGAAAAGCATGTCGTGTAGCAATTGCACCTTCATTTGAGAACATGGATCCATCCAAATTGCAGTAGACACATGAAAGCACACAGTTTTACTCGATGGCATATTATAGACTGTATAATCTTGCACAGTTGCTCAGTAAACCACATCGCGGTTTGCAACAAAGTAGTAATGTTCAATACAAAGAAAACGCACAAATGAGCAATGTCGATTAAGTCGTTACAGATTATTAGTCTCTGACCAAAATATATTTATGTTTTATATTTTCCATGGTAACCAGAATCAACCTGGCAGGTGGCTCATCCACATTCTTTTTTTGAGTTTATTGTCTAGGAGAGATGGACGAAGCAGTTGTAAGTTCTACTCTTAACGTAGGTTTTGAATGGGAAGAACATGTGTCTCTTTCTTTATCACAAACTAGACCGTCTGTAGACGAATGTCACATTGCATGTGTCGCTATATAAATTAAAATGGAAGTACTGACTCTGCATGCCCTAAGGACATGGCCTGAAATCAATTAATATGCTTGGCCTCATAAAATTCTGTTGGCTACGTTTGCATCGCTTTTGTCGTGTGCATTTGAAGCTTTATAGCGGCTACACGACCGCTTCTCTTTTTCTTAAAAGAACATGCTTTGTTTTTAACATTTACAAGATTGGTTGACAAATTAAATTTGCCAGGCGAACCATGTATTATTATGCAGTTTCTCTTGTCTGGGCGTATGGACCTAATCAAGATCCAAGTTCCTCCCTAATTATTTGCATGCTGCACATTGCATATCGTCAGTACGTACATGTACAGAATGGGTCGTACTTTAAAGGCGCTTTTACATGTGAACGATTTTACAAACGAAGCGGAGTGTAGTAACCAATATTGTTTGAGTTGAAAGTAACAATCGATTTTCACCTCAAACAATACTGGTTACTCGGGTTACGCAGCGTTGTTACCGCTCGGAGAAGACTTCGCTCGTCAAATCGCTCACATGTAAACGCAGCATAAATATGTCATAATAATTAGTGTTTTCTACGTTGTAACCAGCCCGTTCCAAATGAACAAGTGGAATGTGTTGGCAACATTTGTTGTTTACACTTCCCCTTTCCTAAGTTAGTCTAATGTCATTGGAATGGGATCCTCGGTTGCAAAGGTCAGTTAAAATTCCTACCAAGCCAAGCATACGGGGTAATGCAGAGTAATATCAGGCTGTCTTAGAATGTCCATGGTCATTAAGCGTAATTGTGAATGGCTGTTGTACATGAATGGGATCAAATAGTTCCGAGGAATGTTCGGCTGAAGCATTGAATCGGCTAAGATAATATTCATAAGTTATGTTTTTAAACAGTTGCCTATGACGCTTCTTCTGTTGGTGAAGTCGCAATGGCTGCCAACAATGTCTATGATAATGCTCAATTAGTGAGAAGAGTCTTACAAACTCCTGTAATTTTCTTGGCTTCTCCTAGGTTCCTTGCCATGCCCTCCTTAGGTCCAGTTTTAATCCAACCTTTCACAATGGCTCAAAAGCGCTATACTGCGCCAAACTGTTTCATTTATTGCAATCAACAGTAATGATGGCGATTATACGTAAGTTGCACACCATCCATGCTGAACCGGACACTGTAATTAAATGTTAAGAGTCGGTTAAAAGTTTGGAGCAACTGGGTATTATAGTCACCGTGCCTCCTTCACTGGTCCGATCCTTTCAAACTTGCAGGGTGTTGAGGATTCTAAAGACATGAAGTACAACAGTTCGGATGAAGAGGACCCCGCATTTGTGGGCCGCAGCTCGGACAAGGAGAATGGGCCTAGACCCGAGGCGATCATCCTGCTATGCCAGCAGAGTGTAGGTGGAGGGGATGTCGCGCTCGATGCGGGAGAGAAAGAAGCTGTGATGCCATCGGAGGAGGCGAGCCAGGACTTTGCGGATGAGACTCCAGCAGGAGTAGGCACCAAGAAGGTAGTTGCGCTGTCCGCCCTGGCCCCTTGCTTCTACCCCAGGCAGCATCACCAGCCCGCCATATTCATCGGGGACCTACGTCCTGCGGTGTACAGGTTCCTCCCAGGCGAGAGGCTGCCGGATATTGACCCGTGCCTGACCACAGGGGAGCTCCAGAGGTCCAAGCCTCTCCTGAGCTCATGGTGGAGCGTGTGGGTGATCCACTCCCACCAGAAGAGGAACAGGTGGGGGGACAACCTGGCCCCCGTCACCTACATGCAGTCGCTGCCTGCCTTCCTGCGGTGAGAATCGTTAGGATTACGGATTACGAGAGAACAGGGTCATCATAATGAATATGATCTAAACACAATTATAGGCTGGACAGGGTATACAATGTAACGAGCCTAGTCTGACAATAATAGTTTTAAAAATGCTTTTTGATGTTACATGTCCAGGTCATGGGAAGAACTGGGCGACCCGGGTCCCCTGACCACCTGCGGGCACGACTACGCTTGCTTCAGGCACGGGGTGAAGCCCATGTGGGAGTCGGACCGGAACAAGTACGGAGGACACTTCCGCATCCTGCTGGGGAAGAACGCTCCTCGGGACATGATCAGGGACAAGTGGATGCAGAGCGTAGGCCTCACTAATAATAATAATAATAATAATAATAATAATAATAATAATAATAATAATAATAATAATAATAATAATCAGTCTTAAGAATCTTTGATCACCTGATGGTTGATTTGCCTTTCCTTTTCCGCAGCTTTTGTGCATCATTGGTGCTGGTTTTGGCTGGTACGGTATCCAGGTCACCGGAGCCATCGCAAGCTGCAGGCCCAGGGGGAATCGGATCGAGGTCTGGACCGAAGATTCAGACCAGGAGGTGGCCATCTTCCACATCGGGTGAGTTGGGCAAAACACTTTTATATGCTCTGATCTTTTTTAGCGAGGGTCCAAAATGACATCGCCGCTGTTGTTGTCATTGCTAAAATGACGTCAAAGGTCGTTCAGACTTGCTAAATATATCAGAGTGTAGCTGTTGCTTCGTTGCATTCTGAAATGAATTTTCCATTAATGACAAACTCTGGTTTTAGCTAATTATTATTAAAATGCAGGATTAACCAGAAGTGCTCAACTGAACATTTAAGCGATTCGGACTCATTTAGATGCGAGCGATGAAACCACTTGTTTGGGGGCAATGGTAACAATCACGTTTCGCTCCCAAACAATTGACTTCATCGCTGCATATAGCGCTGATCAAATCGCTCAAATGTGCTCAAATGTGAGGCCGTAAATGTATGGAGAGGTCATTATTGAGAAGTTTGCTGTGCTGGACCGGATTAAACTGAAGATGGTTTCTGTTCCGTTGCAGGCAGCAGCTTAAGGAAATGTGGGATATTCCCAGTGGAACCAAGCTCTGCTACTACTGCCACACAGACATATTTGAGTGGGGCCAGCAGGAGGCCATGAAAAACCCTCGCTACCGGATCTGATGGGATGCAGCGACTCTCTTCCTCCTGTTCTGGTTGGCAGCTAGAAAAAAGAAAAAAAAATCTGGAGTACTGGGACGTTGGTGTTCCCCGCAGGAATTCAGGTGTTTTTTTTTTGCGTGTGTTTTTTGTTATCTGTGTATGTGTGGGAGTGGATTGGTGCGGGGTTGAATAATTGTACTAGTTTGATGCTGAATGAGAATGTGTGTGTGATTATTGGCAGTGTGAGAGTGTGAGAATGTGCTTGATGATTAGAGTTTTTTTATTTGTGTCAATTTAAATGAGACATTATATGGTTGTAACTTTATTTTGGTGTCATAAAAATGAATATTGTAACAGTGTGTTCCTCTTGCATTTCTCCCATGACCCCCGAGAGCTATGCCGGCGGTATAGCTTCGTCTACTGGTAGGGCCACCCAAGCCGGACAGGTCTTTGGGATAGGAGACAGACTAAGAGAGATGCCAGTCTTTCCTCTCTTCTTTTTCCTCTTCGTTTCTCTCTCCATCTGTCCCACCTTTGCGTCTTCTTATAGCCAGATAGCCATAGTCGCTTTGGCTTCTTCCTAATAAACCAAACCAACTACGACACCGAGTGTCATGTACTGTACACCATACGGTCTTGGCCAAATTTGATGTCATGTAACAACAGAGAAAAGTCAACAGCATGCGTGTTTTTGGTGTGGGGGCCCAAGTTTGCATGGCGAGGAGAACTGTGCTGCGAGTCAAACGACATGTAAAAATTGCTGAAGAAAAGTACACTTTGCTCATGTTTGCCGCGATATAAAGACTGACACATTAGGTGCAGTTGTAGAACCATATGAAAAAGAGCACATTTTTTTACTATAAATACATTGCTCTCACAGTATTCTCACCAATCTACCTGTAAGTACCGGTATAATCTCTTCACATTTACATGCAAGTAATAATTAGGCATACGAGGGGAGGTGTGGTGGCCGTGATGGTAACGTCACGGCTTGCTGTGTGAAAGGCCCCAGGTTCGATCCCCGCCTGGGGAACTTTCCTTTCACCTGCGTCGGGAGGGTCTCTGACCTGCACCAAGGAGGTGTCTGGCAACCTAACCTCCTGGGGAACAGCACATGACCCGTTTTCAGACGTGCACCTTGGACCCATGTTCCCTCCCCAAAAATCCCCTATCCCTTCCCCATGTCCTTTCATCCTTGCACCGGAGTGAAGAAGAAAAAATAGAAAATTGAAGAAAATGGTGGTATCCCACCCCCCTAAGGCCCTAGCATGGGGTAACGTAAAAAAAATAAAATAAATAAAAAATAAGGCATACGATAATGCAAACCAACCAAGTGCTCAGTGTAACGCTCAAAAAAGGACGACGGTTCAGCACACACTTTTTAAAGTACTGTGTACACATATTCATGTGGGTGCGACGGGTCTTTTATGACTCCACACATTCAGGCCAGAAGTATAAAGAATTATGACGAGCACTGCAGTCATTAAAAAGATGGGGTGATACAATCCCAAACGATCCCATCAAACTGTTCAACCGGGCAGATTGCAGTAATTAGAGTGATTTCAAAGTCACTATCAATCTACCCTGGAGAGCCAAAAGACTGATATGAGAAATAAGAGCCTTTGTCAAGATCAAACACAAAAGGTTCCTGAGTGCAGGCTCATTTGTAATAAAATTATTGCCAACATCAGTTAATTCGGCAATGGGGCACGACTTGCCCAGCTGCGCAACCAGTTTCTATCTAACTGACTGACGGTAATGGCATCATTTTAACCAGCACTAATAATGTGACACATGCACGATTTTCGGTCTCAACTTCAGTCGCAAACTCACAAGTCGGAGAAAACCCCCAACCATGTCAAAAATAAAGCCACACAGTGATCATCATCATCATCATCATCATCATATCGCCTTCTACGACCTGGACAATCTCCTATAAGATTTCCTCCTAAATAAAGACTCATACAATATCTTACCACTGCAAATAAATTCTGACATTACTAATTTCGAGGCGATCCAAGGCATATTTGATATTTCATTGGTGGTCAGAAGTCTCTGGACAATATCAAGAAAAGCTGAATATACCATAAGTGACCAGGTGTGCATCAGAGAAGAAACAGTGCAGAGATGCAGACGCCCAGTAGACCCCGAACGGGAAGGTTGGGATTTTTCCTCGCTCCCGTCTTGCTGATTCGAGTGTCGGCGATCAGCCCCAGCTGACGACGGACCGTAAACAATCTCCGTGTGTGAGTGAGATGGAGGGTAATGGGGAGCAGATCTCCAGGCCAGCTATTAGTAGCCAGCTGGAAAACCTCAAGCTGGACATTATCACCAGTGTGGACACCTCCATCACGAGCCTGAAGAACTCTTGGGAAGATGCCACACAGTGATCATCATCATCATCATATCATATCACCCTCTACGACCTGGATAATCTCCTACAAGATTTCCTCCTAAATAAAGACTCCTACAATATCTTACCACTGCAAATAAATTCTGACATTACTAATTTCATGTAATGGCAAGTATACACAGATAATAATTTGGATCCTGATATTTTTTATCGCTGAATTAAGCAGCACATCCGCTGCATCTCTTCCCCTTTTTGCCTTCTTCTTCTCCTCTCAGGACAACTGCAGGGT
Organism: Catajapyx aquilonaris; assembly: GCA_000934665.2. Taxonomy (NCBI): domain Eukaryota; kingdom Metazoa; phylum Arthropoda; class Diplura; order Dicellurata; family Japygidae; genus Catajapyx; species Catajapyx aquilonaris. The sequence goes on from JYFJ02002395.1 coordinate 35,909, forward strand.
AATTTTCTGCAGTTAGTTTAGCGTAACTTTATAACGTAAATATGTTCATGAACTTATGCCGCGTTTACATGTGAGCGACGTACATCGCTAGTGAAAGTAACAATTGTGGTAACAATGCCCCAAACAATTGCTGATCAAATCGCTCACATGTAAACTTATGCATTTATTATTGTCACTCATAAATAACTCATAAATAATGCAAAAAAAATTACTTAACATCTCAAGGTGCTTTCAAAATTTAACGCATCCATTTTCATAGGAAATTTATAATAACTGACCAATGTCATCATCAGATTCGTTAGTGACAATTGAGTAGGTGTCTCCCCGTAGTTCAGCCATTAAACTGTCTTGGAAAGCAAGACCAGCCAGCCGGAAGAAGAAATCTGCAACACCATCCCCAGTCTTGTTGGACACTAGCCACAACTCGGCTCCTAAATGATCGGCCACTTCGCTTCCATTCCGAAGTGCATCCTGATACACCTTGGAGACTTGCTGAACCAAAAAAAAAAAAAAAAAATGTTTTTAGCGGAGAAACAACACTTTTGTTCCAGTTCCGATGGCTGTGTCACCGAAGAACATACCAGGGCGTCACTCTTGGTCCCAACAAGGAATATCATAGGTCGATGGCCCAAGTTGTCTTCAATAGCGACATGGTACCAGCTCACGGTGTGACGCAAGGTTCGAGAATCCGTACTGTCATACACCAGTACAACAACTGGAAGTAAATGCCAACACATTATACAAGACACCTGCCTTTACATTGGTAACAACTTGACCAACTGACCCTGGGCAGTGTGATAAAATGATGCTTTCTGACGATGCAAATTCTTCCCAGAAGTGTCCCACATGTGAACGTTGAAAGGCATACTCATCACATCGAATCGCTCCATTTGGAAGTCCACTCCTAGTGTTGGTTTGTAGTTGACTGAGAATTTGTTGTGGCAGAAGCGATGGACCAGAGCAGTCTTTCCGGTGGCACAGTCGCCCAGGAGGAGGACTTTGCATATACGCAGAGCACTACGACCGAGGCCTCGTCCGCTCCGCCTGAATATCTCAACCTCAGGTGAGAAGTCACCTTGCTGGTACGGACTTGATTCTGGAACCTGTGGTGGCGGAAACGTTGACACCTGACGATCAGCCCTGGCATTTTTCTGCATCATCCTGTACATTCCCCACGGATCCATAATTTGGGCCTGAATATTTTTCTACCTATAGGGAAGAAGCTGGTTTGCCATCATTCTTGGTTGTAATCTTCACACTGTTTTACGTAACACCTTCAGCCTTCGGGAAAATTAAAAACATCTCGGAGAGACATGTTCTTGCCACATCTAAATATTGTTCCCAAGGTTATCGCCACCTTGCTTCATGCACATGAACTTACCCTACTTCCCCTTATAAAATACTCTGATACATACCAATGTAATGTTATTGCTTCAAAAGGCATCAGCACGACCACGAATTGTTTACAGGTGTCGCTATGGATATTTGTTAATTGATATTTTAATATTGTTATGAAATACTGGAAGTGTACTGTACAAGTTGGACAATAATAATAATGGGCCGTTACGTCACAATGTGTTAACACAATTTTAATCCGTCAGTATCAGAGAACATTTTCTTGCAGAACCACTTACTAATCCTGACCCCCTGATCAGGCAGGCAATTTCGAAGAAGCATCATGTGACATCACTCTTCAGCAGTCCGCCATCATTGTCCAATACAACTCTTCCCCAGCGTCGAAAGCAAAATCTCTCTCTCAGGTCAACCACTGATAGAAACATAGGCACCGAGCCCCGACCAAACGAGTCCAGCCAAAAATGTCGACCCCCACACTAACCAAGCCCAACGACATTCACAGCATGTCGTCAGTCGCACATCTTGCATATGACAATCCTACGTACCTGTGACGGCTGAGAGCTCAAAGCGATTTTTGCAGTTTGCTATGAAGTACATTCATGCTACAGACGCCACTGAAAACTAGGCGGCTGGTTATACATATTCATATGATCTCAATTAAGCAAAGACATACAATGCTCAAGAAATAGAGCAAATCATCAACAATCTGGCGTACTAACCAACATGCAGGGAGCATGAGAGGCGGATATCACCATGGGAATATTTTATTAATCCAAATACCAGGGACAGACTTCTTCATATCAGTTTATCTGTAACGCATTCTGTCATATTTAGAAAAAAATGTGTGACCCGGGCATCAGTACGGTATGTATGGAAATGACTTCAAAACAGACCCACATATGGACCAAATAGACAACTTTCCGTGTGCATCACTGATTCAATTGAGTAGCAGAAAGCAACGTGCGACATATTTGAAGCAAACATTGCGACACTTTGCACTATTCTAACACAGGTGATCAGTATTACTCTTAACATAATTATCAAGTGAATTTTATAGCTAGTATTATTAAAGCAGTAATTAAAGGAACATCACGATGTCGACACCAGTCGAGTCAACTGTTCCCGTTCCAATTATTCCCGAGGCTCCTTACGTAATACTGTACGATTCAATATCTCGGGAGGATATCAAGTTGTTAGCGAATATAGTCATGCAGCTGCAGGCAGGTGAAGAAGAGTCAAAATCATTTTTCTTCTTACAGTTGTAACTTTCATTGGAATATGACAATGCGTACTGAAAAGCGGAGCCTAACAGTCATTAAGCAGGTGAGAAATGAAATAATTACCTCAATGATAAACCTTTGCGACTCTTTTCACAGACTTGCACAACCCAGATTTACATAAGTTTTGCTGACATTATGCACTTTCCATATTCATTACTTGGTCAGAAATTTTTTATTTAAACAAAGTAAAATAAATTTAATAGCTGAAAACTGTTTTCACCTGTTGGCAAGTAGGAGTTTCATTACAATAACTGTCCACCCCAGTTACTGGAGCAGAGAAAAATTACTCTGCCTAATATCAGCAGGTATGGACTAACGCAGTTTCGATTTCACCAGCGAATAAAAAGCATCATCCAACATCACGCTGATCATAATGTCATGCTGTCATATTTTGAAAAACCATGGGCTGGGAACCAATATGTATGGAAATGACACCTTTCAAGACGCCTGCACATTTCCACAGAGCGACAACATTCCATATGTATCACTGATCCAATTGAGTAGCAGAAAGCTACGTACATAACACATGAAAAACAATAACAGATTTCTCAACTGGTGTATAATATTTCACGCCATATTGCATACATGAAGTTGAACATTAGTCTGTCGTGAGGCTCATACTCTAATACTGTATGACACGGCATATTAGATGATATCAATGATCATGCAGCTGCAGGCAGGTGAAGAAGATTCAAAATCATTTTTTCGTCTTGCTGTTGGAATACTTGATTGAACATAATTGATGAAGCGTAACACACAGTCATTTACACCTACAAAAACGTACCATTTATATTCCAACTTTTGCATGTAAGGAGACCACAAATGCGTGACAATAACATAATAATAATAACTTTCAATATTTACTGCAGGACAAATGACATTGCGCACGGCCACATCTACCGTTTGTACTTGCGAAGGAGGACCTAGAGCTCCTTCAATGGAGCGCATTCCCACGAACCATGACGGCAGGACCTAGGATACAGTGCAAGGTTACAGCCCATACGACACCATCCAGATTCAGGAAAAACATTACAGGACATTCCAATGAATCAGGCTCCATACACATGAGGATTTGTAAGTCCACTACCACCATCGTTATGCCCAATTCACATAACAATTAAGGGTTTGGACTCAAATAAAAAGTAACGCTGGACGCAATAATAACCTCGTGCAGTACCTACAAGTACAAGCTTGGTACAAGTGTAAATAATGTTCAGGCTGATTGAAAGTACCTTTCTAGAAATGACACAAGTAGTTCACATCAACTGTTTCCAACTTATCTAAGGACACCCTGACACAACCAATAAGTTCCATGATTAGCACATGTGTGGGACAGATGGAGACAGAAACGAAGCGGAAAAAGAAGATAGGCAAATCACACGAGCATGATTCCAGCAGACTTTTTTTTTTCTCATCCGGCAGCTGACGAACCCCAATACGACACGACGCAATTCTAATTGGACAACAATCAGGTTTTAACTTAGCAATAATATGCAACCGATGAAGTGTGACTCATTTTTATTGTTGGTGGGCAGACTAGTTGCCGAGATTCCATTACACTCTTCGCATAATTTAAAGAGAAAAAAAAAATCACACACTTTAAGTAGTATACACTTTTTTTTTCTTTTTTCTTTCTCAAACATTATCACAATTTGTCGTTCAGAAAAATCTAGGATGTCAGATCCTCTCTTTGTACGTATCGTCGCTTATTGATTTTATTGCGGTTGCTAAATTTTAAAAAAAAATAATAGCTGGGGGGCTTGTACGGTGCAATTACGATTCGTATTAAGCGACATGACTAGCTGGTATGAGCATTCGCGCAACAGAAGAAGAAAAAAAAATTACATGGTGAAATACTTAGGGTCGGTGCACGTTTTATAATTTCATAGGTTCTGGAATAAGAAAACTTTCAGCGTAGAATAATTGTTCATCGAAAAGTACTAGGGTGCTTACTTAAGCCAACTAAAAACAATTTGCCTTGCATATTGTCTCTCAGCCTTTTTGCTGTGTGGGAGCTATTTAGTATCATCAACCACTCGTGCATTATTTACTTTCACTCTTCAGTGCTCCACACTTTTTTTTTTCTTTTGCGAAAGCCTTTTCACATTATGACTTAACCTACTAGTAGCACGAAACACCTTGCGACATCCTATGGATATCTACATATCCACTGAATCTCCACTGGATATTTCGATATCCATAGGATGTCACTGTGCTACCTGGAGTTAAATTAAGTGTGTAGCAGATTCAATCTGCCGAGTGTCACCAACTGAGATTATCAGATAGGCACAGCCATTTCCTTCCGAGGGCTACAATGCCAAAGGATCCTCCCAAGTATTGTCGTGAAACTGTCGGACACTTCTTCTGCTTATGTCCCATTTGAAACATGGGAACAAGTTTCAGAACGAGACTTACAACCAATGCACTTATTTCACTGCAATTATTATGGCCGATTTACACGAAACCATTAGCTAACCTTAAGCAGAATCAATATTAGGTTAACCCTTGACACTGTCGACATCGAATCGAGATTAGGCTATGAATCGCATGCTTACTTTACTTGGTCAGATCCCGACACTGTCACTGAAGCATCAAATAAGTGAAAATAAACAGGCGTCAAACCGTGAAATAGTTGTCAAGAATATGAGAAAATTGAATACGGTAACCATTTTTCCGCAGAACATGCTTCCTCGTAAAGCTGTGCGAATACAAACGAATGACCAGGCAGTGTGTGATGTTAAACACTTGACAGCACATGTCCTGTCCGACAATCTTTGAGATTAAAGGCTTACGATTCTCAACACTTTAATCTCAGGCAAATAATTGTACTGGCTCTGACCAAATTGACTTGGCACCAAATCATTTACTTATAGGCGAAAAGGTTCAGTCTGCAATTACATGACTTATTTGTTAGTACTGCTGGCTCAACAAATGCTGTGTCCATCCATCGAGCACAGCGTAAAGCCAAAAAAAAAATGCAGTACTTGGTGCATCAAATTCAAAATAGTGAACATGATGGAGGCAATTAGACCTGCATATAAATAAGACAATTTACAAAATATACACATGGAATTGTGCGCAGTCGAAAATACTGTAACTGACATTCATCACCCTCTTTACCCCACATACGTGGTCGTAAAAAACATGATCGCCTCAATATGAGAAGTAATACGGTACTTTCGTGCAATCCCCAGAAATACTTGTGGCTCGCATCTTCCGAGTTACATTTTGACCACAGTACAAGCAACGTGATGACTACATCATTGTAGTACTCGCATGGCATTAAAAATTCTCTAAAACAATGCATGAAATCGGAGCACATCTTTCACGTACAGTCACATGCCAATCCTATCACAGCGCAACATCAGGATTGGTCGTCAAAAGTACGGAGGAACTTCATGGCTGCCTGCAGATTAATCAGTAATTTTTTTGGCGATAATACTTCATTACCCTGTCATATCGCAATTATTGGAAATACAGTATAACCCCGATTATTATCCGACTTCTTGGATCATTAATTTTTTTTGTTGCGTTTCATTCCGTTTTTCTTAGGATCATCCGACCACACGTGATGTAATAATAATCGGAGTTCTACTGTAATTATTGTAGAAAAAGTGACACCATAAAGATTGCAGACAGAACCTTTAGGACCTTACACTTTCCCTCTAAATTAGTTTTGCACGAGTGCTGACTCTTTCCGTCACGTCTTTTTCCCTAAGGCGACTGCTACCTGAGACTCTGGGGTTGACTAGTTGCCCCACTGTTGTCCTCTGCTCCTTGCCCGCCTTCCATTTCCTCCTGCACAACTGTGGGCTTGTCTTTGCACAGACAATACAGTCTGAGTACAGCCGCGTGCTTGAGGCAGCTGGCCTGCGAGCCGTACCTGTTGATTCTGTTCACATCCCCGACCACTTCGAAAGGATCGAAAGCTGATCTCTGCAACAGTGCTTCAAGGTGCGCACTGTTGGGGGAGGTCTCCACCGAAACCCGCAGCTGCACTACCAAAGACGTACTGGACGGTGAACTACCGGACACAGCGTAGCTGGGGAGCACCACCACTGCGGTCAGCACTCGCTAGAAATAGATTGCGTTACACAAGCACATTACGTACTGGATACGAAAAAGGTACCTTCAGCTGCAACATGTAGCACCATTCGGAGATTGGCTCCAGCATTGCATTCACGTGATCCACAAGCGCCTCAGCTGCCCTGATCACGTCGTCGTCATCATTAGGCAATGGCTCCTCCGCCACGCACACGCAGTATTCGGGCAGCACGCCCGCATCGGCACACGTTCTGTTCTTGCTCACTTGCTGCCTCCACAGCGGGATGCCATACCTGGAGGACGACTTCTCGGTCACGGGCTGCTCGAAGGTTCGCTCCAGAACATCCCGCAGCATCTCATGGATGTCAAACCAGGAAATCAGCGAGTGGGAATTGGAGACGAGGGTGGGTTTCAGATGTGGGTGAATGGCTTGCATCCACTTTGGGATGATTATGCTGAGGAAGGGCATGCGCTCCTCTAAGCGGCCATAAATCGTAGAGCGGATGGCATCGAATCTGACGAGGAAAAGACAAGACAAGTGTTTATTGGATGTTGTCCCTAATAATACTTGTTGAAAATTAGCACATGCCAATTTAATTACAGTTACTGATTAATCAACAACTACGAGGGTTAATTCCGGGAACTCTGAACACTACTTGACCAACCGACCTATTTCCATGGTCTCCCATGACAATGAGAAGGGTCTTGTCCAGCAATCCCCCATCCACAGCGCCCTTCAGCATGTCCATCATGTCCTGGTCGATGACTTGAACTTGGTTGATGTCCCCATGGCTGACCTCGGACACAAAGGAAAACCCAAAGTATCGCCCCTCTTCTTCCCTCTGGGCCCGGAGGAACCTCTTGGCATACTCGAGGATCAGCTGGTGCTTGGGTCTTGACCCGAAGCACAGGTAGCGCCCTTTCCTGTGCACCGTGGTGTTCTCCGAGGCCATCCAGAAAGGACGCATGTAGTAGTCAACAGGCTGCTGTTTGAACCCCAACGTCGGGTAGTTGAACAGCGCGTATTGGGGCATGTCTTCCGCATACATTGTGGCATACCTGTACGTACAAAATATGTAATTGGCTGGACTCCACTAGACTGACTAAGTACTGACCCTGCATCTCTGAAAACATGCCAAAGAAGTGGCATCTGGTCCATGTATCGGTGGGCAAACTCCCTCCTGGGCCACTTGAACTCGTGGTGAGCATCGTTGGTCGACACTCTCAGGCCAGTCAGGAGGGGAATGATGTTTGGAAAGGTGTTGTCGCCAACTTTTGTGATGCCTCGCATCACAACCGCATCCAGCTTCTGAGTCAGGTACGCGTAGGTTTTGGGCAGTTGCCGGATAAAATTGGGCTGGGACATGGAATCAACTGCAAGGATAAATATTGATGGGGGCGGAGGGTGGTTGGGTGACATGGTGAGCGGAGGAGACGGAGTGAACGAGATGGGTTTAGGGAAAATGTGGACGTACTCGTACCACATTGTGGCGCCAGAGACGCACTGGACTAGACAAGTGTCACCTTTCAGGCGATGAGTTCCACGCAGGACCTGAAGAGAAGCATACACACATGTAGCTAACCGTGCAACTGAAATAGCCTCGTCTGGATATGCAGACGAGGCATTGAACTGCTTTGTATTCATGACTTCACATGAGCAACATATCAGAGCAATTATATTCAATTTGATGCAATGAAAGGGATACCCCCAACAGCTGGCTTATGTAACGATGATTGACAGGCAATTATGCGCATGAATCAGCTGCTGGGATCATTCGATACCAAGCACTTCCTAAGTGTATTACTCACTACTGACATGTCAAATGTGCAATCCAAATTACGCACCTTATAAATCTTTCATGTCACGCAAACACAACACGAAACAAAAACATCCTCAAACACACAATGCGCACATGCAATAATATCGAGGGGTTAGTCACTTATGAAGTCATTCCGACAGAAGTCCGTCGTACACTATACTGTGACTAACCCTTCGAATAAAATACATGCAATAAACATAAAAAATTAACATGCAAAAAATTAAGAACAGGCAAACCCACACAGTCTACATTCCTATGCGTTGCTAACCTGCGGTGGACCATACGCCAGGTGATTGTCGTCTTCTAACCAGACCTCGTAATAGGTGCACCTGACATGTGGAGCTTTAACCTTGAGCAACCTGTGGGCAGTTATGTTTAAAACCAAGGAACCCTCCTCGTCCATGCTGGTGATGGGCAGCTGGTCTTCCGGGCACACCAGAGGTGGGACCTTCCGCAGAAAAGACTTGATGGCAGGATCGCGTGGATCCAACTCGGGAAGGACACACTCGGAGTCACTCCCGTTCTTCCCCGATCCGCGTGACACCCAGTTGTCATTCAGGTGAAATCTGCAGAGAAGTACGGTTAGTTCAGGCCGCATGAGTTGGGCATGTACTGATATCGTTACCTGGAAAAGTATCTGGCGTAAAATTCCCTCTGGACTTGACCCTGATGCATCACGTAGAGCACGTAGGCCAGTCCCAGAAGCACCAGGAGGAGGTACAGACGCAGACAACGGCGGACCCAGCGCGGGTGAAGCTTCAGCATGCATCGCCAATCCCTGGACGAGGACTGGAAGCAGTGGGACAGCAGAGGGGACGGGGTCAAGGCCATGGTGGGAGGAAGGGGATGGGGGTGAGAGGAAGGGACCAAAGGGGAAGTGTCCGACGAACACACCCTGCGAAAAGGAGAGCAATGAGAATTACGATGCATCTGGCAACAGGAAATCCGACGTACTACAAAATTGCAATACAAGCGCAGGAAAAAATAATCGTCATCAGTCGATGTAACCTTGAAGCGATAATGCCTTCCTGACAGGCTTTGACTAGTGACATGTTCTTTGTCGAGTTTGGCAGACCCATAGTCGCACTTTTAAAATACACTCAATATTTCAATAATGCGCAGTTGTGACAGTAAAAATGTAGAATCACTCCTGATGTTCACGACAGTACATTAAATAGACAACTAAACGTCGCCCTGTGCAGTCAATAAATCAATTACACTGCAACTGTTCCCTACATACAGTTCAATTAATAGCTTAAGTATTAATTAATAATTCATATGACAATGGGCAGTATGTGATAAGGTCAAGGTTTACAATCCCTAATATTGAACAGGACTTGCCGTTTAAACATTAGTGATGCAACCACCTCCTAGCCCTTATTAGCTACGGTCGTAAAAAGTTTTAACTGTTGGAGCGAATATCCTCCAATTGAGAAAAGGAAGTTGATGCGGACCAAGGTTGCTGTCCATTCCGGTGCACATACTAGCTCTATTCCTACCAGTTCAGATGAATCGTCACCATTTCAACAACAATTGCTGAGTGTCGATTTAGATGCTAATATACTAGCCTCTATAACTGAGAATTCAGCGTCACAGCAACATTAACGCTTATTATTACCACATTTTATATACATTATTTGCATACACAGCCTGCACATATGTGTCCGTCAGCGAGTCATACAAAGCATTTCATTTATTTATCACATCATTAATCAGAACTGCTCCCTTTCTGCGAGATAGATGGGGACAGGTGCGGACATAAGTACTTCGGGGCTTCGGTTAATGCAGACAAAATATTTGATTACAGGACTGTATGACAAAGCTGCATCGGAAGCAGCTGATATTTGATCCCAGAAATTACCACTGCACATTACATCTTTAAAAAAAAAAGCGGCAACATGAGACCTCAAGGATTATCCTGCTGGACTGTAGCCAAATCCATGTCGCAGAGCAAACTACTGGAAATAAAATCTGGGGGGTCCCGCAGGTGCAGCGGTTATCAAACATGCATCCGACAGTAATCAATCGAATGCTAATAACATGAAATGAAGGTGTAATTGGTGTGCCTTCGGGCGACCCCAAAAAAAAAAAAAGTTAATCACATGCTTCGGGCTGATCCATAATGAATCCGCTACATGATCACCCACAAAAAAAAAAAAAGGAATACAGAATTATCTGCAATGAACTATGAAATTATCTCTCACGCAATGAAATCCAATTTCACATTATTTGGGCTGCGGAATTATTCGCAAACGTACACCTCCTGTATTAACACATAAATAGAAACATTCCTCGCAGGTAGTGGGGCAACATGTCCCTGCATTCCAAGACTAAAAAATTTAACGAGAAATTCTGACATGTCGCCTCAAGGCTGCGCAAGTTTCGCACCTGGCACAGTCTTGGTAATTGCTGACGGTGAAGTACTTTGCAAGCACGGTTAACGCAGTAAATATTCCATATGTTGACTACTGCATGAAGGCCAAGGAATTCATCAATACTGTGACACAGAGCAATTTGGCCCAATTATTTACCGCCGGCCGCAATTCGGAAACGGCTGGCAAAATATTATTCCGAACCCTTGAGGAACATACGCATTTTTCAACCCGACGAAACCGAAGTTATTAAAAATAATGCGAACAAATTGACGTGACTTCACGACTTGCTTGTAGGTAACCAAAGTCGACCCACAATTTTGGTCCGCCTTTGTCCTGCGGATGCTCGTAAATATTCAACCGCAATAAATTCCTGACCCGCTGTTACGCACGCTCATAAATTACTGTTCCAACTACCCGGTATCATCACACGTTGTCTCATTTTCACATCCGAAATTACCCCCCTAATTAGCATACACCGACGCTCCCTCATAATCCCTGGCTAAACTGTGCATGTCTTGGACACAACCAATTTTTATATTATTAAACCCCTGCCTGACCTCCTGAGCATAATGCCCCACCTGATGCCCAGCTAGTCCCCCTTCCCGTACCCGGTATGGCGGTACGTCTCCCTCTCCACGGACCTGGAACATACAGTACCTCATGCCCTGTGAAGCGTATCCATGCCTGGAACGGTCGCCATCGACCCTCCCTTCGACTGGTGGTGGTGGCTACCTAGTTGTCCGTCCCCTCCTTCCTTCCTTTCCTTCCACAGCCGGCCACACACTGTCCCTTCCCCCTGCTGATCAATGCCGGCTCACAGGAAGCTTCGAGAGGGGGCCACCAGCCGGGTGGATGGAACCAAAGAGACACACACACACAAAAAGGGAGGGCTATTTATATAGGCCTATATAAAAAAAAGAGTGGGAAGTACAGGGTGAGGCGGAAGGTCTCTCTCTACTTGAAACAAAAAAAGTACAGGGTGAGGTAGAAGGTGTCTCTCTCTCTCTCTCTCTCTGCCAAAAAAAAGTACAGGGTGGGTCATAACAAATTTGTTATGACCCACCCTGTACTATTTTTTTGGTAGAGAGAGAGAGAGAGAGAGAGAGAGACCTTCTACCTCACCCTGTACTTTTTTTAAACATTAAAAAAAATTGTTATGACCCACCCTGTACATTTTTTTTTTTTTTTTAAAGCAGATGGTGGCAACAGGGCAGGTGGGGAGCAGGTGGGGAGTAATAATATATTGTACACGAAGCACACATGCAGCACTGCACAGCGTGGCCGGAACATTGCTATTTACCAAATGATTCTAATTATGGGAATTAATGAGCGGTCCACCAGGTGGATGGTAAAAACCACCGTGAAATTAATGAAAATAACGGCTGGATAAGCATTACCAATAAAAGGCTGCGGAATACCATGAGGACAGACTCACGGGGCCATGGCGACATTATACCTTTGCAGCAGATCGCCAGGGCAACATTACCATTTCAACGAATTACCATGGCGGCATTACCAACAAAAGGCAGCGGAATACCATGACGACAGACTCACGGGGCCATGGCAACATCATACCTTTGCAACAGATCACCATGGCGATGTTAGCATCGCAGCTGTGGATTGCATGTCGAGAGATCACCCCCCACAGCTCATGGCAACGCAGATTTCCATGGCAACAGGGTGTGCGAAGAACGGCTCTACTGCCATAGTAATGATGATGTTGATGAAATTGGATTTCGATTCGAAGCGAAGCAGATTCAGCCCAACTGCTGCTGGCTTCGCAAAAATGAGGACGAGATGAATAATGTTCTGTTGCCGACTCTTTTATTCCGGTGAAATTGAAAGTGAGGATAACAAGACGAAACATTTCCTTTTTTAAATTATTTTAATTATGAGCTCTTTTTTTTTCCCTTCTTCTCCATCATCACAACAGGTAGCCGTGAAACACTTTGGAACAATATCGGCCATAACTTGTAACAAGCCAAAGACACTGTTCGACTATTATGCAACGACCTATATAAACTCTTACAGTCGGAAGTTTTTTAACACTATACGGGAAAAAATATGGTACGTACGTAGTCCGGAGATATGTTATTCTATGCCATATGACTTCTTTTTTTTTTACTAAGCTTGGAGGAATTTGTTGGAAAACAGGTACATACAACAATGCGCTACCTGAAAAAATTTTACAGCAGTAACAGACGCAATGTTTTAACAATACCTCAGCAGATGAAAAGTCCCAAGTTGAATGGAAATTATGATGATAATAAAGGTGCGTTTACATGCGAGCGAATTGACGAGCGAAATCTTCGTGTGGGCTACGTAACCGAAGTAACCGATGAGGCAAAAATCACCTCGGCGACGATTTCGCTCGTCAAATCGCTCACATGTAAACGCCAAGTAATAAGTTCGGCACAATTAACCGCAACAAATGAGCCGTAGTCTTTCTTGACTATTAAAGTTTAACACATCACAATAACGCAAGCACTTGCAATTACTGTACGCATTATAATTTATACTCTATGAATAACTACTGATATGAGTAATTTCTGTACTCTACACAACTAAATTGTGTTTTTTTCCAGCGTAATTCTCTACAGTCGTTATGTCCAAATAAATTACATGAACATCGTAACAATATTAAAAAAAAATCCATCAAACGAGTAATACAAGATATGGAATTTTCCCAAGCTGACCACATGGCAGTGATAATTTTTTTATATATATAATCTGGCAATTAGGCCTGAAAACCAGGTTTCATTAACCCATATTGACATACACATTATTGTCAAATCACAAAATTAAATGCACAAAAAAATATAGTACATGCAGTTTTTTTTCTTCCCAATTATATTCCTCAATTTATTTTCCGTTTGCTTCTTGCCCACCGTGCGGTTTGGCAGTAGGATCGAGACCATGCTGCTTCATCTGGACCGCCACATCGAAAAGGTAATCATAGCATTCGCACCTGGAATATACACATTCGAATTACTTATTCGCAACGAGACTAGTGGATTCGACCTACATGGTTTTGGCCTGTTTCCAAGTTTCACCCCAGACGTAGACTCCGTGACGCCTGACCAACACGGCACTGCAGTGCGGATTGTTCTCCATAGCCTTATGCATCGACTCTTTCAGGTCAGCCTCGAAACAAGTGTTTTCAATGATGGGTACCCGAAGAGTCTCATCGAACCTGTTGTACCGACCGAGAGAAGGATTCCAAATACCCTTGATCATCTCAAGGTGGGTCACCACAAACTCGTTCCCCGGATACAGCAGAGTGGCCATTACAGCACTCTTCGAGTGAGTGTGGATCACACATCCAGCCTGCCGCACTGAAAAATCGGAAGAACATTAGTTGTAACAAAAATTCTGAATCTGGAAATAATAAGCAACAATGCTTAAAAAAAGAGCCTACGTTTACATGTGAGCCATTTGATCAGCAACGCAGCTGAGCAGTGAAATAAATTGTTTGGGGGCGCAAAAGTAACATTTGCGTTTTGCCCCAAACAATTGGCTTCATCGCTCAGAGATGCTCATGGCTGTGCATTATTTTTCTTACATGTGGTATTCTGTAACACTTCTACTAATTACGTACTGTGTCAGAGTTACGGCGACCAGGGCTCCACGCCAAACTAATTACGTACAGTACAACTTCACTAGACACACAAGCATGTAAAGGCACCCTAGTTAATTATATTAAAAACTTTCTCGTAAAGTTTCTAAGAAGTAAGATAATTCTTTAAGTTTAAAAACAGGGCCTCAACATCTATCCTGCCATGTAAAAAAAATCATTTGGGTTTCACTGATTAGATATAAGGGTCCAAAGTCCAACTGGTGGCACACAGGCAATCATGTACTCAAATTGGCTGCCGGGTCACTACAGAGCTGTTCTTAATTATATTCAGAAACGTATCAATCATTAAGCAGGTATGAAAGGGAACATGTAATTTTTGCCCACTTGTACGGCTCGGATAGGCCTTGTTCATAAAGGAACTTCCGTATGTCTCGCAATAATTATGGCAAGATGTTGCATTAAATTACGCCGCACAAGAAAAGGTGCTGTGTCCGTAACAATATAATAACACCGTATGTTGAAAGCTGCCAAAATAATATTTTACTGCAGAATTACGGTTGATTAATATTTGTCATGTTATATTACATTATGGAACCTGACGTTGAGCCATGTTGCCGTTACAAGTCATTCAGATAGTGTTAAAGGCAAATGCGTAACACTGAAATCTACTCAGCATTCCTCATGCATTAGAAGCTAACATATCCACTATCATAACATTCAGCAACGAGGTAAATATATTTTTTTTAAACCAACAATCCGTAATTTGGTCAAGAAACGCACAAGATTCGCTTTTAAAAAATATTCACTGAAGACCATAAAATTTCTCTGCAAAGCATTACCAACTGTGCGTACATGTGTATGCACACATGAAGAGTGGCGTGCACTGGCTCTTTTTCAGCTTCTTGGCAGCGGGTGGGCAGGAGATGTCGCGACCCTGCAGGTCCTGGACGAAAAGATCATCACCTTCAAGCCTCTCCTTCTGAACACCAGACGGGGCAATGTAAATTGAGGGCCTGAAATAAATCACAAATAAAATCCAGCACCACTTATGTGCAACACAATCTAGTGTGAGCGAACCCATGTTTGATGCTGATTCCTCCTCCAGTTCCAGTGACCCATCCGAGGTGGTAAAACTGACGGCATAGCTCGGGAATCAACAAACGGGGATGCTCCTGAAAGTAAGCCGGGTTAGCTTCGGACTAATAACAATGCAACATTGCCCGTGTCAAAGGGCGTACGCTCTCCATACGGGTAACCAGCATGGGGCGTACACTTGTCCTATGTACACATGAGTGTGGTACACCCCCAGCCATGCCATTTTCCTGCCCATACCTTGGCCACGAGCTCCTTTCCCTGCAGCTCCGCAGCTGATGCGACAGTCGCCATGGCTCTTGAGGGTTTTGTGTTAGGGCTTAGGGGGAAGGCCAAGGCAAGGCCAGCCAGGCAGGGTCTGTGTCAGCGTGTGTCGTGTGGGGAGGGTGGTCCAATCATAGGCGGGCAGTGAGAGAGAGGGGCTCCGGCCTAGATAAGCGGCCGTCTGCTGCTCCACTGGGTAGTAGTTGGGGGGACACAGCTGGTGCCCCACTTTGCCCACTGGAGACGGAGGACTGCTTGATGGAGGAGGAGGACCCACGGGACACAAAGGTTTGATGATGAACCATTCTTTGGTGACAATTATTTCTGGGGCCTAAATGTGTACGGTAGGGTACGGTAATTCAAGTAGAATTAAAGTGTGTGGAAATTTTGGCCGCTTGGCGCCGCTTTTACCCGCTCATTTCCCGTATCTTGCGTATACGGTAGTGTGTGCCCACTATTTTAATTACGGTATGAAAATTTCGCGTTTATTTTCGTTGTCATTGTTTATTAATTTCGGCATTAACTTCATCCGTTAATTTGATTTCATTTTTAATATTTATCTAATATGTTATTATTAAATTAATTTAATTTAATTCTGCAATGTGAATTTTCTTTATTTCATTAATTAACTTATTTCTTTTTTAACGTATTAATTAACTACTTTTATTACCTTATTAATGAACTTATTTTTATTAGCTTATTTATTAACTTTTCAACATGTGAACATATTTATTTTATTAATCAACTTAGTTTGAATTTGAATGGCAATAGATCTGCTGCCAATATCGGCCCAATATCGGCTTCAGACTGGCTAGATATATAGGCCAATATTGCCCCAGATTCAAGATATTGGGCCAACATTCGTCCAATATTGGCCCAACTTTTAATTTTATTCGCTTATCAATTAATTCACATATGAATTTTATTAGCTTATCGATTCACATATTTATTTTATTTATTTTATTAAACATCTGCTGTGCCACTGACCAGTCAGTAGCCTGCCACATAGTTGTTAATGCGCCACATATTGTAAAGTACCGGTACTATATTATTTTAATGATACAATTGCAAGGTACAATTTCAATGATTAAATATCATATTGATTATATTTAATCTCTGTGGGCTTATTGGAATGAAGACATATTCTATAGCTCTATACAAATAGATGGTGAAAAATCATGTAAGTAACGTGAGTCATGTGCTAATGACACACCGTAACAAATTGGGTTAAAAAAATATTTTGCAGGACACTCACTCAATTTTGCATTTTTGTGTGAGTGAGAGAATTGGACAATCAATATTTTGATATGACCTGATTGCATGGGAGTTATGTAATCACACTGATTAGATTTGATAAGTAGTCTGGTTACGAGGTCATGCACTGTGTCAGTACAAACGAGAGAATGTCGAAATAATATTTTGTCTCAATAAAAGGTTCATCAAATGTATATGCACAGTGCACTGTATATAATTTAATCAAAATTAATTCAGCGATTTCAACCTATGCAATAAAATACTGGTATGTAAAATAATATTTATATCTGTCGGTAAATAGTTGGCCAAGTGTATGTACAGTGCAGAGTATTTTAAACCAAAATTAATCCATCCTATATTCAATATAATTATGTAAAATAATATTTACCTCCCAATTAAAGGTTTGCCCAAATGTATGTACAGTTCACTATATTTTAAATCAAAATTAATTTATTCTATGCAATAAATATGTAACAAATGTCTCAATAAATTTTGCCAAATGTTCACGGTATTTTTAATCAAAATTAATTCAACCTATGCAATAAATATTATGTAAAATAATATTTATCTGTCACTAATGGCCAAATACAGTGCATCATATTTTTAATCATAATTCATTCCTACGCAATATTTTTTCAGGACGCAATGGACGAAGTGGTACAGTTCCGCAATTGCTTCATACTTCGGGACCACGCAATAGTGAAGGAAGACCTTTGGGTGGGCAGCGGAAAAATACTGGATCCGGAGAAACTCTTCTTCGACCATAAAATCCGAGCGGACATCCAGGTGGACATGTCCGGTTGCATCTTAGCGCCTGGATTCATCGACATCCAAATAAACGGTGCGTTTGGAGTCGACTTTTCCTACGCCGGAGATGGCCTGGACGCAGCTTTGGGGCTGGTGGCGAAGGGATTGCTTGCCCACGGTGTCACCTCCTTCTGCCCCACGCTGGTCACATCCTCCCCTGAAACATACCATAAACTGTTGCCCCAACTGAAGCCCAGGGCAGGACCCGGGGCTCAGGTGCTAGGTGCCCACCTGGAGGGTCCCTTCATATGTCCGGACAAGAAAGGAGCCCACCAGGAACAGCACATCCATCCCCTTCCGGACGCAAACACACTGAGGAAGGTGTACGGCCACGACCTTGAAGACTGCGGGGTCAAGCTGGTCACCCTGGCTCCGGAGTTGGACGGATCGCTGGAGGCCATAAGATGCTTGAAGTCCAGGGGTATCGCAGTGTCACTCGGACATTCAAACGCAAGGTTTACCGCTCATCATAACTAATCGCAACATGAAATTAACCAGCACTGTATAGAGCCGCTCTTTGCATGGCCTGTTGCCACGGTTTGTTGCCATGTTAATGTTGCTATGGCATATGTTGCCATGTTAGTGTTGCTATGGCATATGTTGCCATGTTAATGTTGACAAGGTGTGTAGTGTTGCTCTTGTCATATAATAGTAATGTTGCTATGGTATGTTGCCATGTTAATGTTGCCATGTTACTGTTGCCATGGTTAATTGCCATGAATGAACAAACAAGCCAACAAACTTCGCCTTTTATACATGTAAGAAGATTTTTGAGCACTGTGTCGTGTTTTTCGTTCTCATTCCAAGCTTATAATTGTGTCCGATGATAAGATATAAGTTGAATTCAGCGTCTGCTGATATGTTAAGTAATTTTATGGGTGTACAGTACCGGTAATGTGCATTATAATTCCAGTCTGGCTCAGGGTGAAGCGGCCATAAAATCGGGGGCCAGCCTGCTGACACACTTGTTCAACGCAATGCCTCCGTTTCATCACCGAGATCCAGGACTGGTGGGACTCTTGGCCTGCGACGTGACTCCGTCGGTGTTCTACGGGATCATCGCCGATGGGGTACACACGCATCCGGCCGCAGTCAGAATAGCCCAACGAACACATCCTGAAG
This sequence comes from Catajapyx aquilonaris, assembly GCA_000934665.2. Lineage (NCBI taxonomy): Eukaryota > Metazoa > Arthropoda > Diplura > Dicellurata > Japygidae > Catajapyx > Catajapyx aquilonaris. The sequence continues at coordinate 54,900 of JYFJ02002395.1, forward strand.
TTTGTATATTGAGGGTATTGTGCAATTATTTGGTAATTAATTCGTTGCGTCCAATAGGGTCTGGTGTTAGTGACTGATGCTGTGAGTCCGATGGGTCTGTCTCAAGGCACCCACCACATCGGCGGACATGAAGTGGAAGTGGTTGGAACCCGTGCGGTTGTGTCTGGATCCAACACACTGTGTGGGAGCATAGCCACGATGCCCACGTCGGTCCACCTCCTCCGCAAGTTCAGCGGCACCACCACCGCAAAGGCACTGGAGGCCGCGTCCCTGAGGCCGGCCCAAGCCCTGCATCTGGACCACGTGAAAGGCTGCCTCAATCCCGGCTGTGACGCCGACTTCGTCCAACTAGACGACGACCTCCACGTCATGTCTACCTGGATTGCCGGTAAATGCGTCTACCGCGATCCCAGCGTACCTTCTCCAACTGTAAGACGACCCTCTTGAAAATATGCCTGCGCAATAAAAGGCCAACCAAATGCATTTATTGCTGCCTTTTCCTCACGCAACATTTATTGTTATAGCGGAACCTGATGCCACGGTAACACACTGGCACCTGAAAACCAAACTTGACACCCGCACTACTTCCTCTTCCTTTTATATGTATAAAGGGGAAAGTTTGCTTGTTTGTTCCATGTGTGGGTATGACATATGCATAAAATTAACTTTGTTTGCATATTTTGCCCTTTTCATCACCCACAACAAATTACTGTAATTATTAATTTTATAATTAACTAGCAGCGGAACCTGCTGATATGCCTCCGTAACCCATCGGCATGGCAAACAATCAAACAAACTTCATTTCATACCCACTTCATACCCACACATGGAACGAGCAAACAAACAAACTTCGCCTTTTATACTTACACTAGAAGATATACAATACCAGGACAATACCTATATACTACTCTGATATTTCATATACCCGGCCAACATGGAACAAACAAGCAAACGTTGCCTTTTATACATTTAGAGACAAGCAGCGGCACCTTTTTTTTTTTTGCCCGTTGCCATGAGCCTAACCGAACAAACGAACAAACTTCCACTTATATAACGTGTAAAACTTACCCTGTACATTTTATTATTAGCAGTTTATTAGCCCCTTCTTATTCTAGCACGGCCTGTTTCCATAATTAGGCCTAATCGCCTAATTAATAATAATTATTGTTTGATGCCCTCTATGGAGACCATTATTGTCACGGAAACCTGTTGCCATGGACTGTTGCGATGGTCAAAAGTTTAAACTTTACTACCTTATGTATATTATTATTATTATTATTATTATTATTATTATTATTATTATTATTATTATTATTATTATTATTATTATTATAGAGGGTGGTCAGGTGTCGCCATCTTTTTTTTTCTTTTTTTTTGTGACGTTCGATTTGCAAGAAAATGGCGTTCGAATAGAGAAGAGCAGAAGTGTCGTCCTGAAGGAATCCGGTCGTTTCCAGGTATTATTCGGGTCATCTGAGGCTGGGGATGGATCAGGAAGGATGCTGGATGGGTCGTGGACCCACACGGAGAGGTATACCCGGTGGAGGTATACCCATCAGGGTGCGTGGTTCGAGGGGAAGGGGAAAATCAAGGATTATAGTTCACGGATTCGTTCGGGGGGGGGGAAAAATTTGTTCGAACAGTGTTATTATGGCGGCTTATTAACTCATTGAGACGATATTAAAGTTGCAATTAGGAATTACACTTGGGCACACAGCATATTTTACTAGTATAGTTCAGAACGCTATACAGCAGTTTATATATTATATATATATATATTTGTACACTTGATGTCAATGATTTGGCAGCCAGTATGATGGTGATAGCCGCAAAGCTTTCACGACTTAATAATGTCAGAAAACCCAAAACAAGGCGGAGGATGTTGTCAATCAGAAGAACACTTGTATGAAACTTAGGTAGCGCTGACGTCCCAAGTGTGGTTGTTATCATTTCGAGATAACCGCATTTGAAGTTTTCACTTTCCATTGAAAAGGATATAATATACATGGTTTTACTATGCCCCTAACTTTGCAGCGGAGACTCGTACAGAAACGAGGTTGGTACCATTACGTGGGCCGCATAAAAGGGAGTGCAGTGGTATGCTACATGGTTTTTGCACGTACATGGTTTTTGCTTGGGACGTCAGAGCGTCCTAACAGCTATATATTGTAACAATCCAAAAATAATGGAGAGTGATCAAGATTGGTAATCAATCTGTTGACAACCAGCAACATGCAACAGTCAATATCTTTATGAAACATTTATGACCGTCTTTATGTGCCATGCACTCCCCATCTTGTTCGTGATTGGCATCCCAACTTAGCATCTGCCCACTACCCACTGGCCCCTGTAACCCTCGACTCTCTGGCAAAGCAGTTTTACAACGGCACATTCAAAAAATAGGAATGGAAATGCCTGGAGTAGTTCCCTCTATGTTGAGTACAAGGTTTATAGTACGTGTTGAATTATATTACTCATTAACAATGAAATTCATCCACAAAATCACTATTATACTACAAGGTATGTCTTGATGAAATATAGCTATATAATCTGTGCAATGCTAAATCTCAAGTGATATACAGGGTGATCCAACTCTGTGGCACCAACAGTTATGGGAAAAATCAACAAGCTGCTTGTTTATAAGCAGGTCGTTGCTAAGAGATCAATAAGAGTTACTTTCTGGAGAATCGGGAATAGCACCTGCTGATATT
>KZ538628.1:0-10079 GCA_000934665.2 Catajapyx aquilonaris
TGTAGTTGCCCTAACCGCCAAAACCATCAAAGATGGCGGACCCTATTTTTGCCTGTACCCTATTTATACCTCGTTGGATTTGCCCACACTTCAAAATGGCCGCCAGCCTTGGCAACGGCCCCAAACAGAGAGACGTGGACATCAAAGGCGCCGACAGAAGTTTGCGCCCGTATAATAATAATAATAATAATAATAATAATAATAATAATAATAATAATAATAATAATAATAATAATAATAATAATAGTTTTATTAACCTGCAAGGCTTTGTGGGCCCTTGTGCAGGGAATACCTTATGTAGTATATGCTCCCTGGCCCGATCATCACACAACAATACGAGTAAACAGTGCCCTTTGGTTGGCACTGTTTTACTCGTACTGTTGAGGTCATTTCCATGGGAAACATGAAAAAGCTAGAGGTTCCTGAACCGCTTGGACTGCTCCACCGCGGGACGCAGGGCTAGAAAAATCCTAGCTTCGCTCGCTTTTTTTTCTAGGCCTGCGTCCTGCGGTGGGACCTGCAGTTCTTTTATTTATTAACGAGACGAACGTGATTGGAAAATTCGGCTGCATTTTTACGAGTTGGCCTCTTCTTCTTCTTCTGGTCCCGATAGCCATCGGTGTCCTGGTCCATTTACAATCCGTCTGCGCCAAAAAAGATTAACACCTGCCTCGTCTTATCTCGGGCCCAATTTCCTTAATGAGGACTATAAAAGCATCCCATCCAACTTGATCTGTCTTGGCCTCACTCTCTCACGGAGCAAGGACTTGACTGACTTGGCAGCCAATTTCATCCCTCTTTCCTTTTTTTCTGTCGTGTTAAAAGGACGGCCATCTTGGCTCCCCCATCAAGCCTTCCTCTCACTTTGGCCACTTTTATCCTGTCGGGTGTTAATGAGACCTGGGTTTATATCCGCAGCCCCCCGTTGTCTTAACACGATGCCAGTAACTGCCGCTCAAACTTCTAACCTAAAAAAACGGGCTTTTTTATGGCAGGTTTTAGCAACTTTTAATACTCTGTTTCGTGTATATTTTTAAGCCGGGTTTTTACTGCCGGAAAAAGGTAAAGCCGCTACCATGTTGACCTTGGACGGAATTCGGAAACTGTGCGGTATTTTTAATGTGTACTATCAGGGTCAAAAAGATTGTCGTACTGTTCTGCCTCAGATATGAGAAGACCGTAACTCAATGTCCACTTCCCCTTGCGGCGAGAAAAAAAGCAGTGGTACCAAAAGCACCCAACAGGTGGAGTCGGGATGCCGTTCCTTTTTCCCCCCTTCCCCCAACGCCACCTCTTGGATGCTTTCGGCAACACTTGCTTTCTTTTCTCGCCGCAAGGGAAGTGGATATTGAGTTACGGTCCTCTCACATCTGACGGCAGTGTTATGGAGATGTCCGCGAGTTTTTCTCCCGCCATCAGTGTACTATAGCGACTGGTTGATTTGCATCCACTATTATTGCTGTACCCGCCGTACCCGGTACCGCTGGCAGCATTGGACGAGGCTCCAGAGTGGCATAAAAGTGCGTGCGTGTGTTGGCCGGCCGTCCATTGCGAAGTCCCTTACTTCCTTTCCTTTTTCCCTTCTTCCTCACAAATTAATGAAGGGTTTAGTGTGCCCGGGAGGGTTTCGAGAAAAGAGGAATATAAAAGGGAAAGAAAGGAAAATGTGTGAGATACTGGATGGGGGAGAGGGAGAATCGCAATTAAAGGACGGGACCCGCATTTTTCCTGGCCGTAATCGGACGCATTAATCCAGTTCCGATTGGCAGGCTTTGGCCACTCATTTCCCCTGGGTATCATAAAAGGGAGAAGAAGAGAGTCCTGCTGCCTCCGAGAGAAGTACACAAGAAAGCAAGTGCAGTACACCCTGCAATCTGAAAGAGAGAGAGAGAGAAAAAAGTGCTCATCCTGGAAGGTTCGCAACCCATCAGCTTCTCTTGAACAACGGGTTGTCTGCTTTCCAGGCTGTTTGATGCTGCATACAATTTTGTTGATCAAAAGCATCCGGGCAACAACCGTGTGGCACTTGTGGCAGCCTTTAATTAACACTCGTCACTAGCAGCAGGGGTGACTCCCATGATTCCTTCCCCATGCAGGGAAACATCCTTAAGTAAATAAGCTCCTCTGCTCGACCAGAATTAGATCCCATCGGAAGTCGATAAATCAATATTATGATACACCCAGTTGTTGGGGGGGCGTCCACTTGGCCATTGTTGCGAGTGACTGTCTTCGGGAAAACAACAAAGTTGGCAGCGTGGAAATTTATTCCCTATTGCTTGGGCTCTTTGTATTCTGCGAGTGTCTCTTCTTCTTCTTCTTATTCTTCCTCAGGACTTTACCTGGGAGTAAGTCTGTTCATCTCGGATGGATCCGGATCCAAAGCAGCAACTTACCTATTTTCGACGACTCCCCCACAAACTTTCTCAATATCCGCTGCATTGCCAAGCAGGAACTACTTTTGGTGTGGGGGGAGCTGGTGTGAATACTGCTGATCGCAATAACGCTCCCAAGTTTTTGTGTGCTCGATGCATTGTAATACGACTTATATGCCATTTTCTTTCTTGTCCACAGCGGGATTCGTTAGTGCTGGAGCCGACCAATGTGGGCAACTGTGTCTCCAAAGGCAAATCCGAGGTGAGTACACTTCTTTGGCTTGTTTGGGGTGCTCGTGCTTGTGCAAGTCATCAACCAGCTGATTGCAGCTATTGCCATGGGCGATGGTAATTGGCCCATTCGCTGGCTGGCACACGCACCTCACCTCCTCTCGTCGAATAGAGGGGGGAAGTTGGTATAAGGGGGGGGGGTGAAGGGAAGAATAGCTCTTCGGCATGCGACAGCTATTATGTGGGGGGGCCTCCCTTTTATTTATATTAGCTCGGGAGACACCATCACCCAAAACCAGCAGCACCCTTTCCANCCCCCCCCCCCCCCCATTAGAATCCCGTCACATCTGTTCTTGACACTCATTGGCCGGACAGCGACGGCTAATAAAAAGGCCAATTACTCGGTGGAAGGCGAAAATGTTTCAAAAAAAAAATGTATTCGCACACGACTATAATTTATGCATGGGCGAGGTGCGGACTGCACCGGATACTTAATGTGATGGAAAGGGCGGTCGGGATTGGAAACTTGAATAAAGCGGCCAATGAGGGAAAAAAACGGCCCATTGTACGCATTTAGGACCATTATTTGCACGTCGAATAAGTTCCCATAAAAATAAAGCGACAATCTGTATAATATTAAAATCCTTCGTTGCTGATTGGTCCGCCGCATATTGTTGTCACCGCGACGCTTCCTATTGGCCAAGTTCTTAGGCATGCGCAATGGGGGGTGTAGGCAGCGCAACATTTACTGTCCGTCATGTGGCGCCGTAGGCCAACGAACGTTATTGTGGCTTTGCCCACCACGACATAAATTGTCACGGGGGACGAATACGCCGGGGGCGAAATTGTCACACGGGCCAATATGCCGGGGGCGAAAAGTCCGGGAGGCGGCCAAATGGCACGACAGTCAGCAAACTGTTCTCGGAGGGCTGTTCGACGGCCACAATATGGCCTGCACCACCGTAAATCGCAGGTCTAGAAAAAAATGCGCGACTATAGTCAAATGTTAATCTCCAATTAGGTTAGGCTATGTTATGTTAGGTTAGGAAATGATTGGCGCCACTGTCGTCCGGCTGGTATCACGTGATCTTGCGGTGTTGCCAAATAGTCTCACATGTCGGAAGCAGGAAATGTTAACGGGTCAATCCTAACAATGATTAGGTGTGCAAATTGTGGGATGAGCTTTGGATGTGTCAGCACCTTCTCTTACCCTCTCCATGGGCCTTTTTTTTCTTCTCTTATTTTTGGGAGAGGGGAGAGAGGTGCCGTGATTGGGCAGCCCGCTCTTCCTTTCGTGCCTGGTGCAGGCTTGGCAGCACGGATCATCATGCCTTTGCCCCAGCTCCGACGCCTTATAGCTGCAAATTACACCCTCTCTCTCTCCCCCCCTATGGTAGAAAAGTGCGTTTGCCACCCCTCCTTCCATTGCTGCCAATCGATTCGGAGGGGGAATGAAAAGTTGGATGCCTTCTCTTCTCCTCTCTTTTTTTCCCCCCTCCCTGTTTCATGGGGGGGGATTCTATAGTGTTATCCACTCTCCCCTGTGTCGATAATCACCTGCAAGCTGCATGTAGCACATCAGAGATAGGGAAGCAGCCACACATTTATGACGTCTTTTCAGTGCACATTTTTTGTGTGCAAACTGCCGTCTTTTGCATGGCAGACTCTTGCCCGTATCTTTTCTCAACACACTGTGTTCAATACATTGTTGCCAACGAGCCTGCAATTTCTTGTTCTCTTAACGAGTCGGCAATATTTCCGAGGATTTTTTTTAAAAAGTCGGCGACAATCGGCACATCTCCCGAGGATGACTTTAATGGCCTATAAAAAGGGGGCCTCCCTCGATGCCAGCTCCCCGAAGTCCAACCCTTTTTTTTATATATATACTGCGTTGGATACCACTCGGTGCGTGGCTACAGATGGGGGAACGGAGGGCTTTAAATCTTATTGACTACATAGTTGCTCGGATGGGGATTTAATATGTTGTAGCAATTATCGCCGGCTGGACCTGCTGGGCCATTAAAACAGGTTTTACAGCCCCTATCAGTCATATACGACACACACATTGCAGTAACAATTTTTATTTCCCAATGCGCTTGGGAAAATTTTTGTTCTCTCCGTGTGCGTGTCGTTTTTCTCGTGTCTTTTGGCCCCCAATAAACTGAAGACTTTGGGGTCGAAACTCCAGCCTGAATATGGATGGTAAATGTGTATTTTTGCTCGGGCTTTGCCTCCCCTGATCATATTTATTTCCGGGCAAGTTGGGAGGTGGGGAAAAAAATCGTTTGCTTTAGTTGATGGTTTACATGGAGTGCGGGTAATATTGACGTGTAATTTGGTTCCAGGGTTGACATTATTTCTATGGGACCTGCGGTTTTATCATGCCATATCAATCTCTGCTAATTCAGCTCCGCATGTTATGGATCGGTTACCCCCTTTTTTGTACATTCACGTACAGTATATTTGAAAGCCTACAGTTAAAAAAAAAATGTACTGCCGGTATAACATTTTCGTGGTCTGGATGGAGCTAGTTGATGGTTTTAAATTTCGTAATTTCCATCCCCCTCAAAAAAAAGAATCGTGCTTTATATGTGTATGCCACATACTTGGTTTCTATCCCACAAGTTATTTCTAACCGCGAGTAAGGTTACTGCAGTATCAATGTTTCAAGCCGTGGCTGTAAGGCCTCTGCTTGAAATTCATGACGTCAACTTCTCGGGCTTTTTATCGGGAGGGCTCGGTTTTATGTTATCAAAAAGTCATGGAGAGAAAGGTCCATTCCTATAGCTGCTGCGTCGCCACACACACAAAAAAAAATACTGAGAGAGAACGCTATATGATGAGCCGCAAAAATTACATGGAACAAACTAATTATTTTTGTGCTCCAGGAATTTTATTAGTTATTTATTTTCCTGCTGGCACCTCCTGCTGCTTTGGCGTCCCCTTATTTATCTTTCCCAGAGAGAGAGAGAAGCTGCGAAAAGACAAAAGCCAGGAGCCTGGGCGACATTGGCAATTCGCCGAAATGCCAAAGTCCTCTAGCTCTCCCTTCCTAAACTTTTGTGTTCAGACTGCGAACACTGCATGCAGTAGTTGGGAAATGAAAATAGATGGCCTCATAGGATCGTAGATTCGCGGTGTTTATATCCCCCCCCCCCCTCCTCTTCTCTGCATGGCTGAGGATGACTTATGAATATGATTGCGGTGAAGTACGAGCAGCCAGCAGACGAAGCTCTCTCTCTCAGTAAGACTCTTAATTATGGAAAATAATTTTCGGGGAGTAATTTCTCAGCGGCGGGAGGTCAGCTTCGCAAATGATGCTCACCAAGTAGCTTCTGTCGCCTGTCTGGTTTTGGCGGTATCCTGCCCCAATTTGACTGGGTGTGGCTGCAATAAATGGTTGGGATTGTGGCCGTTGCCTAAACACGCCATTTCTCTCCCCAAACTGACTGCAAACAAACCTCCTCATTTTATCCTTTTGATGGACACTGCTGTCTAAACACATCAGAAAACGAGACACCCCCTGATGTAAAAATCAAAAAAATGGTGTGAAAACAAGGCCCATTGTTGCCCCCCGGTTCAGGCAATCATTGGATATACCGAGACCTAGGTTGATTAGAGAGCTATTAACCGGTGCCTGATTAAGAGTGGGGCAGGGATATATCAATGAGTAAATATGCAGTACTTGGGTCAATATTTGTCTGACTGCCGCCCACCGGTAATTATTGCCCGGAGCAGGAAGTGGTGCCTGGGGGGGCCAAAACGACCTATTTTTTAAAAAATATATATTTTTGGGGGATGATGTATCGTATATGATGGCATGAAAAGTTTTGTAGGCGGCGGCAGCCATCCGCATTTCCATTATCCTCTTCAGCATACATGGGGATTCAAGAGTAGTGAGGTCGAGGAGTGAAGGCTAAAAAAGTTTTCCAATTCACATAAAACGGAAGGCTTTTTAGAGAGACGAGCCTGATGCGGAACTTGGAGGAATTTTATAGCCGGATTAAGCCCCCATAATTCTCCCCTTTATTTACGATGGTAATATTTTTTGGGTGGGGGGGTCCCGCGCGTGTGTGTTTCTCTGGCTGCTGGGTGTGTGTTTGGAAACTGTCTGAATATTATGAACCAAGTTACTTCTCTAAAATGCTAGGGGGAGCACAAGTGGGAATTCATGGCAGAGGTTCGCTCTCGGATCAAAAAAAAAAAAAAAAAAAAAAGATGGTCAAAGGCAATATCCTGGCATCGTGCCCGTCCTCCATACATTTTCCTTTTTGGAAGCCTTTCAATGAGTTTCCATCATGCGCAGGAGGAGTCGTCCTCTCTCTCTTTTTTTTCCTTCTCCTTCTCCAGTTCTGCAAATGGCTCTGTGTCTGGTTGGACTGTCATCTTTCCAAAAGGTTGTCACCGAAAAGTTTTGAGGCTCCATACCCTGTACCGGCCGCCTCCAGCCCTGTTCAATTACTCATTACGAGACAAACTTTTCAGGGGGGGGGCGACGCTTGATTGACGTGGCAGTCATTAAATTTTAATGAATTTATTATATGACTGAGAGGCCGGATTAGTGCCACTTACAGCACAACACTGGACCAGGGAGCATATACAGGGTGGACCAACTTCAAGTGTCGTTTTATAACGGCGATTAATAGCAGTGATTTTGCGATGACGTAGCAGCGACGTGTAAAATGTCCCACTTCGGCCAAGCTTCGGCGCCATCGAACACGTCGCTGCTACGTCAATATAAAGCGCTTCTATTAATAGCCGTTATAAAACGACACTTGAAGTTGGTCCACCCTGTATACTACATAAGAGGCGCAAACATTCGATTTCCGCGTCTCTCTGTTTGGGGGGGTTGCCAAGGCTGGCGGCCATCTTGAAGTGTGGGCAACGCCAACGAGGTATAAATATGGTACAGGCAAAAATAGGGTCCGCCATCTTTGATTCGGGCGTGTTCTTGCCGTGTAGTTACCATGGCCGCCGCCTATTTTTGCCTGTACCCTATTTATACCTTGTTGGCGTTCCCCACACTTCAAAATGGCCGCCAGCCTTGGCAACGGCCTCAAACAGAGAGACGCGAACATCAAAGGCCTCTTATGTATAGTATATGCTCCCTGACTGGACCGGCCAGGCACTCGACGTCAAAATCAACAAACATAATATAATATTGGACAGGGTGTCTCACAAGGGCTAGAAATGCTTCTGAAACCTATGGGTGGCCCCTAAAAGTTTGTCCAAATCGTTATGAGACACATCCTCTCGTAATGGAGCATGCGCGCGATTATAATATTATTTGTGCGTGCGCTATATTCGCGACATATATGCATCTGACCCCCAGCCGGCTTCGGGTTCCTTTGATAACTCATGCAAACGGCGTGAGATACGCGAGATGGGTATCAGTTGAGGGTAAAGTGGGGGGGGGGGGTCCTCTAATTGGGCTTTGGGAAGCCCTCCCCCGCATCATATATAGCACACGTGTTGTGCAGCTATATGATATGGGGAGTATGTTAGTATAGGGGGAGAGCTAGAGTTCTAAAAAGATGGGCGCTTGGCTCTCTCTAACAGGGCTTAAATTACCTGGCTGGATGAAGTTAAGGGCACGCACTGCGGCAAAACATGGTATCACTTCATCGAAGTTACAAACACCAGGGGACTTCATTTGTGAAGGAAAAAAAAATGTCGGAAAGAAACAGGAGAATATGTCCTATTGGGATGGATCCACCGCCACATTTAACCCTGTCAGTTTAAAAATGTGTTAACGACCAAAAAAATGACAGAATCTAGCAAACGACCCCATTTACCCCCCTTTTCAATTATTGAAAGGCGACGGAAGTTTGCTGTCGAGTATCAGTCACACACAAAAAATGGCGTGAATGTTTGCGGAAATCAAAAGATGGTGACATTTTCTCCCCCCAGCCGTCTCATCCGACCCAATAGCCAAAGAAATCACGGTCGGATGGCGTTATCTTTGGCCTGCGAAAACTGGCTGTATGAATAAATTATTGCTCTAATGGCGGGCCATTACTGTCGCATTAGCTCCACTGCGCCGGAGTCAACTAGGCGGAAAATGTCTCGTCCTTATAAATCTTTAACTCCTAAAATGTCCTTTAAAAAAAAGACAAAAAAAACCTCTCCCCTTCTTCCTTTTTTTTTTTTGAATAAGAGGAAACATTGGGAGGGGGTTATCCCCCTCCTTAAAAAGATGCTTCTTTTTTCACGGGTTAATTATTCCGAAAAGGACGCCGCCGCCTGGATGGATTGTCTGGAAAATGCTGGATACAAGGCTCATTTACTCCAGGTCCCAAAAGGTTCTTTTGGTTTCTGCTTTACTCTGGAAAAGGTGGAGAATCTAAATGGATGTGTCACCATATCACCAGCTATGAAAAGTCACGCACGTGCGATTCTCGGCTGATCTTTCCTATACGCGACGAAGTGGAAAAGCCACAATAACGTCACCTCATCGCCGGGGAGCATATACTACATAAGAGGCGCAAACATTCGATTTCCGCGGGGGCCGTTGCCAAGACTGGCGGCCATTTTGAAGTGTGGGCAACGCCAACGAGGTATAAATAGGGTACAGGCAAAAATAGGGTCCGCCATCTTTGATTCGCGCGTGTTCTTGCCGTGTAGTTGCCATGGCCGCCACTGGCGCCACAACCTTTTGCCTGTACCCTATTTATACCTCGTTGGCGTTACCCACACTTCAAAATGGCCGCCAGCCTTGAAAACGGCCCCAAACAGAGAGACGCGAACATCAAAGGCGCCTCTTATGTAGTATATGCTTCCTGTCGTCGCGTAGTAAAGATCAGCCGTGAATCGCACGTGTGTGTGTGTGTGACTTTTCATTGTTGGTGATGGTGACACATCCATTACACAACAGTTGCTTCAACTCTCTCGCATTATTTGCCATTTGCCTCCCCCCCTCTTCCAGCACATACCACTATCCGATCGGAGCTCTGTATTTATGGTGTAGGCATCAGTATAGGAGGGGAGGTAGCGGTAATGAGCGCAACATATTGTATGCGATGGATGTAATATCCATGTTGGGAAATAATGCATGGCGCCCCCGGTCTGCTTTTTCATCCCCGCACGACTCTTTAGCCCCCCCACATACACTGTACACACACACACACGTGCTGGACGTGAGCTCATTTATCAGCCGACCAATTGCTTCGCATTTATTATCCATATATACTTTTCTGGACGTATTTCTAGGTGACTAACCCCCTCGTTCAAATTGGGGGCGCAAGATATATATTTCTTACAGCTTTTGCACTTAGGGTGAAATTAGGAGCAGGGGCTATCTCTCAAATTGCATCGATTGTTGGGTATGATTTGGGCCCAAATTGTTGGGAAGCAGGTCAGCAATTGGGATGTCTTTAGGCCGGAATCGATGACTTTTTTCCCCTCTTTTCCCCTCCGGATATTGTACCTAGTGTGTAAACAAGTACATATCGATTGCTGAGCAGGGGGGGGGGGGGG
>KZ538628.1:17140-57528 GCA_000934665.2 Catajapyx aquilonaris
CCCCCCCCCCCCATACGATCCACTGCTGCCTAGTGCTCTCCCCCATCCTCCTGGCAGGCGTGTGAGGCCATGGCGGACGCGGACGTGGCAACCTCGCCTTCAGAGGGCGGAGGATGGGGGAGGAGCCTAACAGGCCAGGACTCGTGAATCGCATAATAGTGACATATAGCTTTTTGGTTCGGGGGGGAACCTGCCCTGGAGGCATGGAAACATGCTCTGGACTGGGGTGTAATAAATTGAAATGTGATGATGTCGATAGGTCGAGAGAGAGGGATTGATGCTGCTGCTCCAGCATCCATCCATGCTGCGTGATGATACAGCTTTAGTTTGGCTTATCCGCCCCCCATTTACACTAGCTGTTGATTCATCGTGGGGCGGTTCAGAGGCGATCCGCGGACATGTCTCTTCTGAATAGGTGACAAACTGGACCGAATTTGCTCAGTGATTTTCGTGAAAGAAATCACCTTACTCATCAGTGTACTGTACAGGAATGTTGGTTATCGGTTCTATCCGCCTCTACGATAGTTAAATATGCTCACTATCGGAACCCGATTTTTGTCATCTCCCTCCCGCGCAGCTCATCCTAGAAAGAGCTCTCTCCTTTTTTTTTAGCTATTTAAAATTATGATAATCCGGGATAGAAAAAGGGGGGTGGTGGTGGTTTGAAAGGGGTTGGACCCAAAAACGCTGCAGGGTTTGGCCCCAGCTTAATTCCCCGTGTTTTTCAGCATAAACCTCGAAAGCACGTATTACCCGGTACTTGTTTAATCCTGTAATGATGGCGGGGATATGGACACATTATACACCGCACCCACTTTGAGCCTATCACAAAAAAATACATCTTTTCTATTATTATGTTTAAAAAACGGTTACGTCCATAGGGTACTACACTGTACAAAAATTAAATGCAAAAAGTGGGCGGAGCATGGAGATCAATGGGCGGGGCTTAGAAAGTGGGAGGAGCATACAAACCAGTGGGAGTGGCATATGAATAAATGGACGGAGCCTGGAGATCAATGGGTGGGGCTTATAACGTGGGAGGAGCATACAAACCAGTGGGAGTGGCATATGAATAAATGGACGGAGCCTGGAGATCAATGGGTGGAGCTTATAACGTGGGAGGAGCATACAAAAACCAGTGGGAGTGGCATATGAATAAATGGACGGAGCCTGGAGATCAATGGGTGGGACTTACGTAGAAAGTGGGAGGAGCATAGGAACCAATGGGAGGAGCATTGAGATCAATGGGCAGGTCTTAGAAAGTAGAGGAGCGTATTAATCAGTGTGGCGCGCATAGAAAGAAATGGGCGGAGCATGAACATCAATGGGAGGAGAGTGGATTTAATTGGTGGAGGCATAGAAAGTGGGAGGGGCATATGAATCAGGGCAGCAGTGGGAGGGGCATAGAAATGAATGGGTAGAGCATGAAGATCAATGGGCGGGGCTTGGAAAGTGGGCGGAGCATAGGAAACGGTGGGAGTCGCCTAGAAATCAATGGGCGGAGCTTATTCCCGACATCATTGCTATTTTTGACATTTCTTATGATTCGCCATGTTTTTATCTGATTTCCAGAGAGTATCTACAAGCCTCCAGGCAATTCGACGCGTTTCTACGCGGTTTTCACGACGTCTATGAACGGCCTGATGGGTTCGGCCATATGCTCCTTCACGCTCCAGGCCATCCAGGACGCCTTCAGGGGGAAATTCAAGGAGCAGGCCACAAGCAGCTCTGCCTGGCTACCTGTCCTAAGCTCCAAGGTGCCTGAACCCAGGCCAGGAGAGTGTGTCAACGACACCCAGACGCTGCCAGGTGAGGCTGGACACTGATTAGGTTTTTTTTTAAAAAAAAATGCAGACAGATCGATGATCGATTCAGCTGGGTACATGTACGACCCTCTAAAAAATTCAGGCAGGTAACAACACACCGCATCGACAAACTTGTGTCGATTTATTTTTTTATTTAAAAAAAAAAAAATCCTGTCTCAACTCTCCGATGCTCAATATATTGCAACCTCAGGCAACAATGTACTTGCCCAACAATTTCAGAGACGCGTATTGTTGCGTCACTGAATCATTTCGTCGCCTCTACTTTTCATTTTCTCTCTCTCTTTTTTTTGCATTCGTTGTTGTTGCGAGAGAAAGCTGTCTCCTATAGAGAAGGTGTATATAAAAAAATTCCATTTTCCTCCGGATTTATTGCCTCGTTTATGTGTACCACCCAGTCGGGGGGGCATTATTTTTATTTTTGCATCCCCCCCCCCCCCCCCATATTTTTTATTCTCCTTCGAGAGAGTGACGAGAGCAATCCCATTTATGCCAGGCGGGTCGTAAGTCACGTCCCAGACGCCACTAGAAAACAACTGGAGTCTGGAGAGAAAAATGCTGGAGTAAAATCGACGATCAAGCTATGATGCCAAATATATATATATATTTTTGCGAATCCCACTGGCAGTACAATGAAAATTAATATGTACTTTTCCTATTGTTTAGACACCGTCCTGAACTTCATCCGGTCTCACCCTTTGATGGACGAGGCAGTGTCCCACGACAGTGGAAAGCCAGTCTTCTACAAGAGGGACCTCATCTTCACCCATCTGGTAGTGGACAAAGTTGAGAGTGGTATCTACGGGAGCGAGAGAGAGTACACCATCTACTACGCAGCATCCAGTAAGTTTCCTGCTGCCACACTCCATGAAAAAAAATTAAAAATTAAAAAAATCAAGTCCTCCCCCACCCCTCCTTGATTATACAAATTCAGCTGCGGTTTTGGCAGGGCCGTTGAATATTTATTGGGAATGTCTTGTGCACCTGTGCTTTTCATTATGCATCCTCCTAATCAAGACCCCCCACTCCCTCCCATGTACATACCGTACAACCCCCTCCAGCACTCCCAAGCCAAGCGGAAAATCAGCGGCGTTCCAATTGTGTTAGCCCTGATGAGGAGGCTTTTGTCATTGTCACTCCATTAGCATAAACACAGCCCCCAGAGCTCCAGCTGGATGCTGGAACTATCCCCTGCCGGTACACCCTGTCGTTTACACGACCCACGAGGAAACCAGAACTCTTGACCATTCTACAATTTTTCAGATACCGGAAAGGTCTACAAGATTGTGCAGTGGTTCGACAGCAACGGGGACTCGCACTCTGAGCTGCTCGATGCCTTCGACGTAACCTCGCCAGACCCCATCAGAGCCATGGAGATTTCAAGCGAAGTGAGTGCATGACGCTAACATGTGATTGTTCACACTTGCACCGCAGAGAGTTTGTATTACGACCATTTTATTACCATGATTACTCTACCGTGCTTCGTAGAAACCTTTGTATGGCGGCCTAGTACAATATGGGGCATAATAGGTGCTATAAGGCTGCATGCGAGTTTGTCATTATGTATTTTTTTTTTTCCTCGAGCCTGGAAACTCCTGGCCCCCTGTAGTTTCTACACTATTATAGCTTTATAAGGGGTGCATTAAACCAATTATTCTGTGCGAAATTGTATGGGATTAAAAGCAAGGCACACAGTGCTTGCGGCTCTCAAGCCACTAATATTCTGCTTTTTCTTGGGTCGACATTTGGCACCTGATAAAAATGATTGAAATTTTTGATTAATCATTGTTCTTCCCCGCAGCATCGATCCTTGTACGTTGCGTCAGATCACCAAATCAAGCAGATAGACCTGGTGATGTGCAACGGCCGGTACGACAACTGCCTTCGATGTGTTCATGACCCTTACTGCGGATGGGACAAGGAAAACAGCGCCTGCCGACCATACACCCCTGGGTATGTTTGCAACCATCAATCCCGCATTATTACCTCCCATAATTTATTTACTGGCGATAAGCAGGGCATTGACCGAAGATCATACTCCCATTTTTATGACAGCATTTGGCTGCC
The DNA here is from genome assembly GCA_000934665.2 of Catajapyx aquilonaris. Classification (NCBI taxonomy): domain Eukaryota; kingdom Metazoa; phylum Arthropoda; class Diplura; order Dicellurata; family Japygidae; genus Catajapyx; species Catajapyx aquilonaris. The sequence goes on from KZ538628.1 coordinate 21,031, forward strand.
TTTTACTGCCTTCAGCACTCATTGTCAAAGGTTTGATGATCATGTGTCGTTCACATGTACGTGCAAGTGCTTGTTACTAATACATTTTACGTCAACAATGGCAGGCTCCTCCAAGATGTGTCGAACAACATTCCTGGCATCTGCGACAACTGCATCCTGAAGAAGAAGATGGTGGTGACGTGGGGCCAGAGCGTGCATCTGGGCTGCTCCGTCAAGATGCCCGAGCTCCTGGGCTCCCAGTCGGTGGTCTGGTACCACTACAACAAGGAGAAGAGCCGATACCAGGTGTTGTATCGGCCGGACAAGTACATCGAGACCTCTGACCACGGGCTGGTCATCATCTCGGCCAACGAGGCGGATGCTGGCCGATACGACTGCAAGCTCGGGGCCAGCACACTCTGCAGCTACAACATCACCGTCGACTCACATCGATGCTCAGCACCGTCCAAGTCGCAGGACTACCAGAAGATCTACTCGGACTGGTGCCACGAGTTTGAAAAATACAAGCTCGCCATGAAGTCATGGGAGAGGAAGCAGGCAGTAAGTACCCATCATGCAGTAATTACCGACACGAAGAATATGTGCGCTAATTATCCTTATTAATTTCAGCAATGCAGCAATAGACAAAATGACAGCTCAAACCAGAATTTCCACCCGAACGAGATCGCGCAGAGAGGACCATTTGTTTGATGACGAGGTGCGACTGAAGCAGTGACTGATGACCAGTGAGATTATCCAGTCGGTGGAAGTTGTGCGAGCTAAAAGAGCAGGGCGGGAGAAGCTCCAGTGAAGGCAGAACGAAGAAGACATCCCCCCGCCAATTGTGCCTCGGAGGCGCGTGCAAAAAACAAACGAGTAGAAAAAAAAGTCATTATAAAAAAGATGGCCGGCCTAAGGTGGAAAAAGAGGGCCAGGAAACACAGGGTGACCACTTTTCCTTTCCCTCCCACACCCAACAATATCCTTCAACTACCTTGCGACTCCTCAGAAATCAAAAAAAGCCCCTTTTTTCTAAAACTATCCGCACACAACCCACCCTTTTTCGGCCACTATTTTGGGGTCAACTTTTTGCAGCTCGTCCTCCTCGAGACTGGAATTCACCCAAAAAAAAAACAACCCAACCCCCAAAACAACCACCTCAGTTTTAATTATTTTGTATCCTAGAACAAAAAAAGTGAGATATCGGGACTGATCGATTTGAACTCGCAGTGATTTTTAATTTTAATTTTTTTTACATGTACAGTAGTGACCAAGTGCACTCCATTACTTAATGGGGTTTACCCATTTTTTCTCTTTCCCCCCGTTCCCTTAAAAAAAAATATCCTTACCTATATAAAAAAAAAAACACTACAAGAAGAGATCGTGTTTTGCGATTTCGATACGGATGCAACGCCCAAATCCTCCCAAACAGAATTTTCCAACCCCCCCCAAAAAATAACCTGCCTGTTTTACGATAAAAGACAAAAAGGACGGTGCAGTTTTCTTTCTTTTTAAAAAACAAGCCTCGATCTTTTTTTCAGGTCGTTTGGCTCTATGTACAGAAGGCGGGTTATAGGCCCCGACTGTAAAGGCCCTAGGTGAAAAAAAACAAACAAATATTATTTGAGTGCAAATTTTTTAACAACTTTTATCAGGGTTCATTTTTAAATGGGGTAGAAGCAATTTGGGGAGCTCCTCAAAATTCGACTATATTTGTTTACAATATTTAGTAATTAGCCCAGTGATTTCCTTCCCCAGTGTGAATATTAAAAATGTACCAAAAAACACAACCGTTTTCCTTTAGCATTGAATTAATTGGGAGGGCACTTATTTTCCACACTAATAATTGGCAAAAATAAGTAAATTGGGGAGCCTGATTTTTTTGTTGAATTTTAGCAGGTGCAAGCGACTTTATTAACTATTTATAGTAGCAGAAGCTGTCTTTTCGTTTGTTTGTTTTCTTAGCTTTTTTGGGACAGAGGTTCTTTGGTAAAGTAGTTTGCATGCGGCAGAGCAGGCAAGTTTGTGAGGAGCTCTTCAAAAAGTGAATAAAAAAACAATACTGCGCAAAACAAAAAAGGGCCAAGGGGGTCGTCGAAACAATACATGCAAAAAAGAAGCACCGCCAATGTTTCTCTTCTCACCCATTGTTATGGGTCGGGTTAAGAGAATGATTGCAAATAAATGAAATCACACCCATAAAAATAAATTAAACATAAAGAGGGACCTCTTAGAGTGGACTTTCGGTGAAAAAAAAAAAAGGAGGCAAACGATGTGTGTGCGATGAGAGTATGGTGTCTGAGTTCGTATGCACGAGAGCGATCAATCCAATAAAGCCGTAACATTGTTAATTTGTAAGCGTCGTCCCATTCATTCCACCTGCGTTTACCTGCAACGGTAATATTTTTCACAAGCGCTATGTCCACAGGATTCACCGCCTGCAATTCATTTTCATGTAATATACGGTAAGGGTAGGTTTCTAATACATTATTTTCCTGAATCTACCCGACAGCACTGTTCATAGGGTGCAGAAACACTTGGTTCAACAGGTATTGCATTTTTAAATTGCAAAGTAAAAGCAATAAATAAATGACACTATTTTGTATTTTGTTGCGTGAGGGAATCTGCATGGTTTAGTAACAGAGAGCATAATCAGCATATACTACGCAGTTATTAGCTCTTGCTACTACATAAGAGGCGCAAACTTCTGTCGGCGCCTTTGATGTTCGCGTGTCTCTGTTTGGGGCAGTTGCCAAGGCTGGCGGCCATTTTGAAGTGTGGGCAACGCCAACGAGGTATAAATAGGGTACAGGTAAAGTACAGGCAAAAATAGGGTCCGCCATCTTTGATGGTTTTGGCGGCCATGGCAACTACACGGCAAGAACACGCGCGAATCAAAGATGGCGGCCCCTATTTTTGCCTGAGCCCTATTTATACCCCGTTGGCGTTGCCCACACTTCAAAATGGCCGCCAGCCTTGGCAACGGCCCCAAACAGAGAGACGCGAACATCAAAGGCGCCGACAGAAGTTTGCGCCTCTTACGTAGTAGCAAGAGCTAATATTAAACTGGTAGTATATGCTGATTATGCTCCCTGTTACTAGTTCAAGATGGCCGCCAGCCTTGGCAACGGCCCCAAACAGAGAGACGCGGAAATCGAATGTTTGCGCTTCATATGTATAGTATAATTATGCTCCCTGGTAGTAATTTGTTGGTTGTGCATCTGCACTGTCCGTCTTGTGGCCATGATGTTGCTCTGACAACGCCACAATAACGTTCGTTGGTCCCTGCTGGGGGACCGCCTCAAGAGGGACAGTTTCTTCCCGCTCTTTCTTCGAATCGAATCAGGGGTGCCAACCACAAAGTACAGTCCTATTTAATTATAATTGTTGCTGTTATTAATTTAGAAATCATAATAAAATAATTGGCACCGTGATAATAACTGCGAGGTTGCCAAGTTGAAACTGGTTGTTGATCTGGCAACCCTGTCTGTTCTAAATAGAAAATAATAATAAAAAAAAGTGTTCCAAGATGGCGGCTCACATGTAGAGAGAAAATCGAACGTTTCGTTTTTCCTTTTTGAAAGTGACAGCGTTTGAGAGTCTCGAAAGGATTTTATTAAGAGAAGGATGTCGGGTCGGGAGCTGCATCGTAGGGCCTTCTGGGGGCAGAAGAACATCGTGGGACGCCTGGCTTCCTCGCAGGTCACAGGACGGGGTCACAAGTCCGTCACACAGGTCAGTTACATCATGGATCTTTCATTTTTTTAAATGATGATGATGATGATACTAATTTAAAAAAAAAATTATGTGCAGCTTCCTCCTGAGAGCCTCCGAGGGATCAATGGGGGTCTGGACCTATCCCTGGAGGTGTACGATGCGCTGGACAGCATTGAACAATGCGCCAGGCAGGACATGCCGGATACGGAGCTGGTCAAGTCGTACTTCCAGGTACAGTTTTGTATTACAAGCGGAATTTATATTAATTGCACCGTGTCAACCATTCCAGTTGCTGCTGCATTACCTGTGGGGCCTGCAGGATATGGCGCATGACCGGCCCAGCTTCAAGGCGACGGTGAACCTCCTGCTTCAGACCAGCTACCCAAGCATCGTCACCATCGTGATGGCCGAAGAGCTGATCCCGAATCCCGCGAAGGAGTCGGACGCCTGGGAAATAAAGAGCCACTGTATGAAGCTCCTGCACGCCTTTCACGACCTGGTTAGTATCCCACGGAAAAAAAGTCGTATCTCCAAAACGCAGAACTGCAGATACGGCTCTTTTCTGTGTGACGGCAGATTTCTGCAGATACGGCTTTTTTCTGTGGGACGGCACATTTCTGCAGATAGGGCTTTTTTCTGTGTGACGGCAGATTTCTGCTGATACGGCTTTTTTCTGTGGGACGGCAGATTTCTGCAGATACGGCTTTTTGTCTGTGGGACGGCAGATTTCTGCATATACGGCTTTTTGTCTGTGGGACGGCAGATTTCTGCAGATACGGCTTTTTGTCTGTGGGACGGCAGATTTCTGCAGATACGGCTTTTTTTCTGTGTGACGGCATAACCCGCCGGTATAAACGGTATGATCTATCCACAGGATTGCAAGGTGGCGAAATCGCTCGCAATTGAGAGCGAGTTCGTACAGCAGTGCTTCCGGCTTCTGTCGCATCCGGTCACCTGCTGCTTCACTTCCTGGTTCATGTGCCGGGCGCTTCTCAGGGTCACGGACACACTGCGGCTGGTCACCATACGTAAGTTCGTCGCCTAGACGGTGCAGATATGTTCTGATTTCCCATTTTCAGCGTACTTATGCCCGATGCTTGCGGATCTGGATGCGAGCCAGTTGGCGCAGTTCTGCCCGGTGCTAGCGGAAACCCTGGAGGACAGCGGTCGGTGTAATGAGGCGCTAATTGCGGACAACGCCAGGCTGCTTCTGCACATCGACGGCTTGGAGGAAAAGATGGCTGAGTACTGCAAGAAGCCGTCGCTTCTGTCCATCGCAGGCGGGGAAGGCGACACGACTGCGCTGCTGGCTGCAGGCGGGGAGCACCGCCAGCTGAACTGGCCCAACTGGGTCCTCCTGAAGGTGAAGGTGGTGCGTCTGGCCCTGGTTAAGAGCAGGAAGGTCCACATGGACAACTTCAGCTACGTCAGCCAGATGCGGGAGCTGCTGGAGGACTACGTCAGCAGCCTTCAGCAGATTGCAACGTCCGAGGTACTAGCTCAGGAGGATATGGGGCCATGGAGGGAAAGGAGGCGACGGAGGAGTAGGTAAAAAGGACGCCCCCGGTCAAGTGTTGCAGGTCGTGCGTTAAGACACTGAATAAAGTTGACTTTATCATTACGTCGTGCTGCTGCCGGTATTTATTTGGACTTATCGTAGGTTGTGGCTTAGGCCAATGTAATGTTTAGGTGCGGCACAGTGAAGCCTGTTTGCTCCGCAAATTGGGACCAAGCAAAAAGTGTCATTGCGGACAAGGTTCAACCGAAGTCGTAAGAGGGTTTCACTGCTGCCGTGTTGTGGTGTCGTGTGTTGTTCATTGTTATGCGGAGGTAATCAGCGTAGGTGCCACGTTGCGACCGTTCAGAATGTGACTCGGGACAACTTGGCTGCAACCAAATGTTTGTATCGTGAATTGCCTCGCATTGTTTCACATTGTGATCATGCTCTGTCAACATGGATAGTTCAACGTGAACCTGTTGTCCGAATCATCCAAGTTGAAGTGCGAATTTTTTTTGAAAAGACACGATGCTTTTTATTTTATTTATATTTTTTACTTTCAAGCTCTCCCGTTTTTTGGATTTTTGTTGATGAGTATGATAAACTGATCCGTTTCCAGTGGAGTTCGTAATAGCGGCTGTAAAATGATGCCGGAAATCAAAACTCGTCACAATAATTGTGGCTCTGACTAATTACTGTACATGTTTGTTGGTCACAATGCTCCTATGCAGTTTGTAAGGGACTGATTTTATCAACTTTTAATTTGCACACTGTGAAGGAAGGGTAAATAAAATGGATAATAAAAATAATAAAAAAAGCGCATAATCAAACGATCGTGACGTTTCCCTATCTGCGACCTTCATCTCCTGGTTCGATTTTCCTCCGAATCCGCAGGTTTGCTCTTGGCAACCGTACTTCAGGACACGCATTGTTCTCGGCTCAAGTACGTTAACGAGCATTTCCAAGGGGTTTCCTTGGTGACACGGTAATCAGCCAACAATTGGACGACAACACTGGCAAGAGTGAAAATTCTTAACGTGAGTTTCCCAATTTTGGCGTGTTTCGGACTCGGCATGGCCGACCTGAACTACCTGTCTGTTGAGCTGAGCTGTCCCGATCGGACATACCATCCCGGGGACCCTGTGTCGGGGCAGGTCATCTACGCAACGAACAAGCCACGTCGTTCACATCAAGGTATAAGAAAGCGCAGATTTACATTTACGAATAATGAGACTAATTACCGTGCATGGCTTCCAGGTATTGCTGTGGAAATTGTGGGGAAAGCGCGTGTGGAGCAGCATCGAAGGGTGCTCATGAACAACTACATGACGGACGAGATTTACCTCAGGACACGCATCGTCCTCAACCCGAGTACATGGCACGTCAAAAATCATGCTGCGATTATTTTAATTGTTCATTTAAAAATTTGCAGGTGGTTCCGCCATTGTTCCGGGGGCGCACAAGTTTCCTTTCTCGTACACCCTCCCGCGTGGGATTCCGTCCAGCTACAACGGGAAGTACGGCCGTGTGTCATACAAAGTGCGTGTACTTGCTCATCCTTCACTTTGGGATGTGCGTAAGCGTCTGCAGACCGTTCAGAAGGAGTTCAGGGTCGTTGCGGAGCTTGACCTCAACGCAAATCCCAAGGCGATGGAGCAGGTGGTGATGGAGAAGCGCATTCGCTTTAAGAGTTTCCTCGGGATCAAGCCAGGTCCGTACCACATTGCGGTCAGACTCCCACGCTCCGGATACATCCCTGGAGAGACCATCCTCATAAACGCGATGATTACTAACAACAGCTTCTTCCTATTGGTCGTGGAAATGGTACTGAGGCAGGTGGTGGAATTCCGCTTCGATGCGGACGACGCAGCCGGCAAAGTCCTACTGAAGAAGAAGGACGTGGCCAAAGTTCCGGATATGGAAATCCGGCCAAAGGAAACCACGAACTGGTGCGAGAAGAGGCTGCAGGTGCCACTGGGTCTGCCTCCGACTGATCTGGGAGGCGACTGCGGCCTCATCAAAGTGCGGTACGAACTGAAGGTGAGCCACAACCAGCCGTTAATTACTCTCATGCCCTAACGTACTTGCACCTTCTCAGGTGACTGAAGCGCCTGGCATAGTCCACCTGCGGCTCCCCGTCATCCTTGGTACTGTCCCGTTGCGTCCACCGGCAGAAGCGTGATGATTCGGTCGTGCCAACAATGACTCTTTGAGTTCTTTGAGTTGCAGTATTAAAAGTTTTTCGTAAAAGAAAATCTTGAGTTTTTCCGTTGATCCCATTTTTGAACAAATGGGCGCCAATGTCTAATGAGCTACTTTTCCAGCCAATTGTTACGTGATGCAATAGAAGCAGCTAATTTGAGGATTGTTGCATCACTCAGCCGATTCATTGGGAGACGCGGCCAGCCAAGGAAAGAAGTCGGCCGACTGACATGTAAGAGTCCAGCGTAACCATGGGAATCGCATTGTTACGTACATTGTTGCTGAGTAGTTCATGTTTTTAGAAGAGTGCCCGGGATCTGCAGAGATTATGAATTCGACGCAAATGAAGGTGATATTTCAGATGTGTTTTGCCTGGTACGCTCCGTTAGCATTAATTCAGCTAAGTTTCCAGTCGTACGCTATTAAAACTGTGCCGTTTGCGTTACAGCCGAAGTACTGCTGCCGACGGACCTGCCCCGCCGCTGACAGCAGGGAATTCAGCGGGCTGGCCCTCAAAGGGTCGCAGGAAGAGCTGGCTCAAGAGCTGGAGAGACTTGCGCAGACGGCACTGCCAGACGACAAAGAGGTAACTGGTTATTAATTCGTGTTCCAATCCAGTCGCACATCATTGTTCGTTCACCCACAGAAAATTCTGAAGGAGTTTGCTGGATTCAAGAAGCTTTTTGAAAGCCACGTCCACCACGAGCCGATGGATTGGAGCAAGATTCAGATTTTGCCTGCTGAAGCCGTAAGTGTTTCAAACCCAAGTTGACGACATGCGCAGTGAACCAAATTGTGCGCTTCAGGTACAAGCGTACGACACCCTGAACAAGCCGTCCGAAGACAGAGTGAAGGCGATGCTGGACAGACTGGTTGTGGTCAAGCTGAACGGCGGATTGGGAACATCCATGGGATGCCAGGGACCCAAGTCAATCATTGCGGTGCGGGATGACCTCACTTTTTTGGATCTGACGGTTCAGCAGATTGAAGTAAGGTCACACCGAGTGGTTCTAATCCGCTAGTCACACCGTCCGCTCCTTCCAGTACCTGAATCAGACATACAAGACCAACGTCCCATTAGTACTGATGAACTCGTTCAACACGGACGAGGACACCCAGAAGGTAATCCGGAAGTACAAGGGCTTCCAGTTGCAAATAGTCACCTTCAACCAGAGCCGCTACCCGAGGATAGCCCGCGAGTCGCTTCACCCGGTGGCTAAGCACTCCGACATGTCCGAGCCGGAAGCCTGGTATCCGCCGGGGCACGGAGACTTCTACCAGTCCTTCTACGACTCTGGAGTTCTGCATCAGATGATTGCACAGAGGAAAGAGTACTGCTTCATATCCAACATCGACAATCTCGGAGCGACCGTGGATATGAATATACTCAACAAGCTGATGACTTCAGACGGAAAGACCGAATTTATCATGGAGGTCACCGACAAGACAAGAGCGGACGTTAAGGTCAGTTGACACAGTCATCGTGACAACGAATTTAATCCGGCAATTTTTGTAGGGCGGCACCTTGACGATGTACGAGGACAAACTGTGTCTGCTGGAAATAGCGCAGGTGCCAAAAGAGCATGTGGTTGACTTCCAGTCGGTGAAGACGTTTAAGATATTCAACACCAACAACCTATGGGTGAAGCTGTCGTCTATTCAGAAAGCGGTGGAGATGAACACGCTTGACCTGGAGGTCATTCCCAACTACAAGACGCTGGAGAACGGATTGGATGTGCTGCAGCTGGAGACGGCTGTTGGAGCCGCAATAAAAAGCTTCGAGGGCTGCATCGGGATAAACGTGCCACGCAGCCGCTTCCTCCCGGTCAAGAAGACCCAGGATCTCCTGCTGGTCATGAGCAACCTCTACGCTTTACATTGTGGATCCCTGGTCATGAGTCCAAAGCGGATGTTTCCAGGCACGCCGCTGATCAAGCTGGGCGACAACTTCAGCAAGGTCAAGCAATTCCTGGACCGCTTCCAGAGCATACCCGACATGCTTGAGCTGGACCATCTCACTGTAGCAGGCGACGTAACATTTGGACCAGGCGTTTCACTCAAGGTAAAAAAATCGCACACGGTTGTGTACACACGTAGAAGCCTGAATCAAAAATGGTTTCAGGGCACGGTGATTATCATCGCGAACCACGGCGACCGCATCGACATACCGCCTGGAGCCGTACTGGAGAACAAGATTGTATCCGGAAACCTAAGAATCATGGTACATTAGCGGGGACAACCGCATTAGAAACCATTAAATTGGATTTTTAAAAAAAGAAGTGTGTTCATTACATTTAAATTTTGGCGGGCTGTGAGTCACGTGACCAGCGTGCGTCTGGCAACATTGTGAGTCACGTGACTTGCGTCTGGCAACATTGCGTCGTTTAAATTTTGGCGCCTATTTTTGCGTCTGGCAACATGGCGTCGTTTAAATTTTTGCGCCTGCGTCTGGCAACATTGTGAGTCACGTGACTTGCGTCTGGCAACATTGCGGCGTTTAAATTTTTGCTCCTGCGTCTGGCAACATTGTGAGTCACGTGACTTGCGTGTGGCAACATTGCGTCGTTTAAAATAAGGCGCCTATTTTTGCGTCTGGCAACATTGTGAGTCACGTGACTTGCGTCTGGCAACATTGCGTCGTTTAAATTTTTGCGCCTGCGTCTGGCAACATTGTGAGTCACGTGCGTCTGGCAACATCGCGTCGTTTAAATTTTAGCACCTGCGTCTGGCAACATTGCGTCGTTTAAATTTTGGCGGCTATTTTTGCGTCTGGCAACATTGTGAGTCACGTGACTTGCGTCTGGCAACATTGCGTCGTTTAAATTTTGGCGGCTTGTTTTCTTTCCATCTGGTCATTGTGAGTCACGTGATTTTACGTCTGGCAACTGTGAGTCCAAGATGGCGGCGCTCTTGGTTTAGTTGACGGCTTCTTTTTTGTGAGGTTGTGAGACGTGTTGCCGTACCGTCAGGAAATGTCGTCGTCGGTCCATCGGTGTCGAGGGAAAGGGAGGATTGGGAGGAACGTCGTGGATCGGATCCTGGCCACCCCAATCACAGGGGTTGGACCCAGATCGGCCACACAGGTACACACCGGACATGCTTTGTTTATCATCATTAGGGTTTTTAATTAATGTGTAATTTTTGCAGATTCCTGTGGGAGCCTGCATGCATGCGGCTGGAAGAGGAGGAGTGGCCAGCAAGTGTGATCCGGAAGCTATCTTCCGGATGCTGCGGACGGTTGAAGCGGCTGGAGGCGACATGAGCTGCAGGGAGTCACCGCTCATATCGGCTCAGGACCGGGAAGACTCAGAGGTCAGTCGTTGCTATCAACGGAGGCAACACTTGTTAACATGTCGCAATTGCAGCAAGTACTGGAGTTCCTGATGGACCAGAACGTGCGGTTCAGGATGACATTTGACCTGTACCTGTTCTCCTGCACGGTCCCGTCGCTTCTAACCGCAATCATGACTGAACGGGCGTCCCTAGGTCAGCACGACTGGGAGATCAAGAACTACTGCATACGTGTCCTGCACTCCGTCGTCATGAAGGTACAACCTGCGTCGAACCAGGGAGCATATACTACATAAGAGGCCCGGATTCGCGTCTCTCTGTTTGGGATGTTGTCAAGGCTGGTGGCCCTTTTGAAGTGGGGGCAACTCCAACGAGGTATAAATAGGGTACAGGCAAAAATAGGGTCCGCCATCTTTGATGGTTTTGGCGACCATGGCAACTACACGTCAAGAACACGCGCGAATCGAAGATGGCGGGCCCTATTTTTGCCTGTACCCTATTTATACCTCGTTGGCGTTCCCCACACTTCAAAATGGCCACCACCCTTGACAACACCCCAAACAGAGAGACGCGAATCGAATGTTCGTGCCTCTTATGTAGTGTAACTATGCTCCCTGGTCGAACTATGAAGCGATTGTATACATATCTTGACATTTGCAGAACCGGAAGGTGGCGACGGACCTGGCCAAAGAGGACAACTTCCTGCAGCAGTGCCTGCGTCTTCAGATGCACCCTGTGACCGGCTGTTTCGCATCGTGGCTCCTGACCAACTTCCTGGAGCATCGGAGGGACATGCTTCGTCTGGTGTCCATATGTGAGTACCGCCGGCGGTCAATTAAATGTGTAACCGCATCCGGTTCGTTCACAGCCAATCTGCGGTCCATACTGGAATCGCTGAGCGTGACGGAGCTGGCCCAGCTGAGCCCGTACCTGGCGTCATCGCTGGAGAAGGGCAAAGTGCGGGACGAGTCCATAGTGCGGGAGAACGCCAATTTCCTGTGCAGTGTGGACGGCCTGGAGGCAAAGCTGGAACGTTACGTGGAGCAGCCCACGATCCTGGCCTCCCGTCTGATCAGTACAAGCCCGACTCCAAACATGCTGCGGACCTGGCCGGTATGGGTACTGTTGAAGGTCAAGTTCGTGCGACTAGTGCTCCTGAAGACTGTGAGGCACTACGAGAACGAGCAGCTTTACATGGCCAGCATCTGGGGGGCGCTCCAGGACTTTGAGAACACCCTGGAGGAGGCCGAGACCACCGCTGGAATGAATCACCAACAGTGATCATTAGGCATGCCGTCATCAATATTTAACGTTATTTAATCATCGTTAGTTCGGTAAGACCCATTTGGGCATTGTGATGATAAATTCTCTCTGCCAACAACAATTGTGTCCGCTCTTGCCTTTCATTGCGGATAGTGCATTTCAACAATATTGTGATTGGTTCGGGTAAACTATGCAGTGTGGACCTTCAGTGTAAGTGCGCTGCGTACGGTGCAGAGACGTATTATCTGTGATGTACACAACATGTGAACGCTGTACTTGAGCAAGTTATGGTTTTCCAGTAATGTGATAATTGCATACAACTAAAATTACGTTACCTGATTGCAAATGAGAAAAAAAATAATCTATACTTGAGGTGTCATTAAGAAATGTTGCATGTGACGTGAAAAATACAAAACTGACAGTATATGTTGGAAAGTTTAATTTGAAAACATTTTACAAGGCACACTGGTACAGTTCACCTGTGCCGACTTTACACAACTGCGGACGTCTTGCATGCAAGGCGACTGCAGGATATTAACAACAAAACACACGGTATGCACAGCATGCTAACATATTAACAAAGAAATCACTGGGAATGGATGTGACATACCAAAATGTACGCTTATTGCACAGTAATGAACACAAAAAATAGTACGGCTCAAAGGTCAGGAGTCGAACAGACTGCAATTTCGCCAGTGGATTAACAGTGTGCTTTATAATGCGAACGGCATTAACACTGTTTCCATGTTACGGCGCACATCTGCACGAGTGACCTGAAGGGCACTTAGAAGCTGATTCTGTACAATTTGCGCAGAACGTCCTTCATAGCTTTGAGCATAAGCGCGCCCAAAAGGAAGGTATGGTCGTTATGTCCCGCCATCAAGTGGATGATGGTCAGGGTCAAGCGGACGTTCATGTTGACCCAGGAAGGCCAGCTGACACGGCCTACCAAATAGAGGACATTGGGGTCCTCCGCCTGCACGATGCTTGTCTGCGGTCCAGCACGTACTTGGAGCAGCTTGTCCTCCAGGTTGGACAGGCTCCTCACGAATGCGATGTTGCGTCTCCGGAAATTGCTACCGGCGTGAACCAAAACTTGGTTGAGGATGGCTGAGAGGCCTGCAGCCACAGGCGGGTCGCATGTCAATAGGGTTTCACGCAAGTTGGCTGCAAATAAGAGGGTGTAAACGCTGGCGACACTGTCAATTGCAGCGTACTTACGCACTGAGGCCAAATCCAGCGATGGGCTCGGAAGGCATGCGATCAGTAACGTCACGACCCAATACGCATGATGCCGCCCCCACTTCTGCGACATCTGCTGAATGCAAACGTGAAGAAGCAGATGGTCCTGCGCCACCAATTCCCGAGCCTTCCCCTTGTTCTGCAACATTCCAATGTTAAAATCCTGCACTTTTTTTTAATGGCACCTCGCCGTACCTTATCAAGAAGCAAGAAGAGAATCTGGCAGCACAACCCTTTGATGAAACTGACATGTTTTGGTTCACCCTCAGGAAGAAGGTTCTTGGCGACAATGATGGTTAGAAGCTTCGGAAGAATATCTCGCTCGATTGTAACCTTCACTTGATAGTCGCACGTGCGACGTTCCTTGGGCCTGTTCCGTGCAAGGGCAAGTAGCCCCTACAGGTAAGGACAGGCCGGTGTGATGCTAATGTGTGGGGTAATGTAAACTGTTCTGTTACCTTCAAGTGCACCCTGCCGACTTTGAAGTCGCACGTTTGGGTGGCCAGCGACTGCAGAACCTTCACCGACAGCAGCGTGTTACACCAGTAGTGCGTACGCTGTCCTCTCTTTGCCGGTTTAAGTATGCATCCCTTAGGTAGCTGCGGAATCACACTCATTTAATACCGCATATGGCCCAACAGTGTGTCTCATTTGACACCCTACCTGGTGCAATGAGGTGTAGCCCAGTCCTGAGACGGGTCGGGAGATGATCTGGTGCAGCACGTTTGCCCTCCCGTTGGCCCCGGAGAAGCCCTTCCGATGAACCCGATACGAAGACATTATTTGTTCCAAACTCACAGAGGTCAATGACCGCGTCTCCCGTTTCGTACAAAATGGCGGCCGGATGTGCAATTTGGCAACGCCGCTTCCGCACACATCGTTGCTAATCACAAGTCAATGCAGCAGCATTGTATTTATTTTCATGCAAATTAATTAACTCGCGCGTGGAATAAAAACAATAAAGTCCCGCAGTTTCTACATGGCAACAATTTTCAAAATGTAATTTTAGAACCGGCGTAAAACGGGTAGCCTACATACTGTATTTTGATAATTGGACGTGTTATGCAATAATGCGTCAACCCACATTACCAGAGAAACAGGCCGTGCGAAGAACGGGCTCCACTGCTAGTAGGGCTGTGCTATATTTCGATACATCGACTGTCGATACGATATTTTCCTAATATCGAAGTTGCGATATCCGACGCTTGGCATGTGCGATGTATCGAATATCGCTATTTTTCGATGTCGGGTTTTTGACTTTCGATGTATCGACTTCGATTCGATATTTTCGATGTCGGTTTTTCGACTTTCGATATATCGACTTCTATTCGATATTTTCGATGTCGGTTTTTCGACTTTCGATATATCGACTTCTATTCGATATTTTCGATGTAGGTTTTTCGACTTTCGATATATCGACTTCGTTTCGATATTTTTCGACGTATCGACTTCGATTCGATATTTTTCGATGTAGGTTTTTCGACTTTCGATATATCGACTTCGATTCGATATTTTCGATGTCGGTTTTTCGACTTTCGATGTATCGACTTCGATTCGATATTTTCCGATGTCGGGTTTTCGACTTTCGATATATCGACTTCGATTCGATATTTTTCGATATAGGGTTTTCTATTTTCGATATATCGACTTCGATTCGATATTTTTCGATGTAGGTTTTTCTATTTTCGATATATCGATTTCGATTCGATGTTTTTCGATGCCGGTTTTTTTTTACTTTCGATGTATCGACTTCGATTCGATATTTTCGATGTCGGTTTTTCGACTTTCGATATTTTTCGATGTATCGACTTCGATTAGATATTTTTCGATGTAGGTTTTTCGACTTTCGATATATCGACTTCGATTCGATATTTTCGATGTCGGTTTTTCGACTTTCGATATATCGATTTCGATTCGAGATTTTTTTAGTATCGAAAGTCGATATGCAATTTCGGATATCGAACAGCCCTAACTGCTAGTTCATATTATCAAATAATATTATACAGGGTGTTAATCCTTACATTGTGAATAATGCATAATCAGAGATTTTCCCTAATTTGGTTCGATAGAACTGCCCATTAGCTGTCTGTAATAATGTCATGGTATGTTTAATTGGTGTAGGATGCCGCCTCCATAAGGATCCAACAGTTTTAACCCAAAAGGGGGCTTCAAGACTTCATATTGTGGGCAAAGAACATGGAGAAAGCGTTACAGTTGTGGCTTGTGGGAACGCAGTGGGTTCCATGATCCCTCCTATGATTTTATACTCAGGAGTGAGAAAAAATAGAGCCTGGGAGAAAGGTCTGCCTGCTGGATCATCGACTCAAATTACTCCAAAAGGGAGCATGACAACTCCAACTTTTGTTCTTTTTATTTATGAAACATCTTGCCAGATTCAAACCCTACGGACCATGCCTTCTGATTTTTGACGGAGCCAAGGCACACCTCGATTACACAATTTGTGAAGAGGCTGAATTGCTTGCCATCCAACACAAGTCATGAACTGCAACCTTTGGACAAAAGTTGCTTAAGGAGCTTTGAAACTTTTTGGGACCAAGAGGCTCTGAGATTTTTCGACTCACACCGGGACAAGAAGGATATAGTCCCTTCTGGTGCAACAGCTCATGGATGGTGCTCATTATTATCAGGGTCATCCAGCACTGGAACCAACTCCTCATCCTCCACCTCTTCTTCCTTAGTCTTTGCATCTTCCGCACATGCCAAAGAGTCAACCCAGCTCAATTGGTGCTGTCCTTTATTTACCTTCTTCGACCCATTTCCTAATCTTCAACATCATGGATCTGCAAATAGTTCCTGATCAAGTGTTATGCGGACATATCTATGTGCTATGTGCAGTGAATTATTTGCCTTACGAGCACCTGACCCTGAGCGCAGTCCATGATTCTGCAACTTTGTTCTGATACTCTGCGGAGGTCACAGCTTACATTCACATGTGGGCTGCCTTCATTCCACAGCTAATTTAAGGCCTCCTCATCTACACAGCCTGATGCAAGATCCCTGTAAGAACATTAAACCAGTGAGAGATCTCTGCAAAAGTGCTGAAGATCTGTGCTCCTGATGAAGTCCAATGCCTCGCAGACCAAACCCTGCAAACTTTCCCCATTGGCTCACGAACCTGAAAGTCAGCCACATTAATTCAAATTAGAGCACCACGATCACATTCTCACAATTGCAGACCAACTGAAATCTTGTGCAGATGCTTATGACAGCAGATGTGGTGGAACAAAAGTATTGGAACTAGGCAGGGGCACACTTTCACGACTAACATGTACTGCTTTTTATTTCTGAGGTTGGTAGCCAACAATCGATGCCCAGACATTTCACATTCCATCACCCCCTCCCTGATGGACCCTGCCGTCATCCCTACTCTGGTTCTTCCGTCTTCCCTTCCTGTGGTTCTTCCGGCATCCCTTCCTGTGGTTCTTCCGGCATCCCTTCCTCTGGTTCTTCCGGCATCCCTTCCGCTGGTTCTTCCGCCATCCCTTCCTCTGGTTCTTCCGCCATCCCTTCCTCTGGTTCTTCCCCCATCCCTTCCTCTGGTTCTTCCCCCATCCCTTCCTCTGGTTCTTCCGTCATCCCTTCCTCTGGTTCTTCCGCCATCCCTTCCTGTGGTTCTTCCCCCATCCCTTCCTCTGGTTCTTCCCCCATCCCTTCCTCTGGTTCTTCCGCCATCCCTTCCTGTGGTTCTTCCGTCGTCTCTTTCTGTGGTTGGCCATCAGTGGACTTCTCTTCAGCTGAAAGTACAAATATTACCAGTAGTTACAGCGGATGATAATGCATGCAAGGGGGTTCCACAGCACCTTTTGCTTGGTTCTTGGCCGGGGCTCCCTGAGCACCTTTTGGTTGGTACTTCACGTACTTGACTGGGCCAGGGGCTGGGGCTCCAGGAGCACCTTTTGCTTGGTTCTTGGCTGAGGCTCCATGACTATGACCACCTTTTGCTTGGTTCTTGGCTGGGGCTCCATAAGCGCCTTTTGCTTGGAACTTGGCTGGGGCTCCATGAGCACCTTTTCCTGGGAACTTGGCCGGGGCTCCATAAGCACCTTTTGCTTGGAACTTGGCTGGGGCTCCATGACTTGCTCCATGAGCACCTTTTGCTTGGAACTTGGCTGGGGCTCCATAAGCACCTTTTGCTGGGAACTTGGCTGGGGCTCCATGAGCACCTTTTGCTTGGAACTTGGCTGGGGCGCCTTTTCCTTGGAACTTGGCTGGGGCTCCATGAGCACCTTTTGCTTGGAACTTGGCTGGAGATTACAGCAAACTAGATTATAGCACACCTAAAAATTAGCATGAAAGGACTCACGCTTCGCAGGATATCCATGGGTATCTATGCAACTGTAGATTATCAGAAATGTGCACAATGTAAAGCAGAAGTGACTTTTCTCGAAGCCCAACATGGCCAGCTTGAATATCGAAAAGGTAATAATCCAGTATCAGGTTTGGTAGCAGTTATTGAGCAATTTGGCTAGCTGATGCACTCGAGAGAATCGTAGGGGGATAACAAAACAATTGTTACGTTACAATCATTTTTACATTTACAGGTTTTAGACGCTCAAGTCAGTTTTATGTTAGAAATATGTTACTGCCCACTAGATAAAACATCAAAATAAAATTAATTCCACATAAAAGTTTCATGAATAATGTTTCCAAGTTATATATTCTATTGTGACTGTGATAGGTCAACACTTACGTTTGTGTTTTTATGTTAATAATAATCTTTCTTAACAATGTAGGTTGCTTTAACACAGTATTAACCAAAAGTACAGGACTTTCTTTGGTGTTAGTTAAATGTGGCATTAAAAATTATTAAATACTGGCATTACGTGAAAAGTTGTCCTCTTCAAGTCCACCAAAAAATAACTTGTGGCAAAACCGATCATCTGGACCTACAAGGGACCGAGGTTTTAAATGGTTAAAACTAATCAGCTTCCAAAATTTTATTGCCAACTTTGTTAGCAGAAAAATAATGGCTTAACAAGGTGGCTCATCCAAACACAATTTTTTGCTTTTTGGTTCATCCGACTCATCCTCAGCTCGCGGTGCACACAGGACATGTTCTGGCATAACAAACGAGACCCTCATCATCTCTTTCTTAGGTGACACATCCCGCACTCTGAACACCTCAAGCAAGTTGCTACCTAGTTCCGTTCCAAGAACTTTTTCCACTCTGTGCTGGACGTCAAGCGCAGGGTTATCCTCCGTACTGAATGCGTACACATGCACAGTCAGTTTCTTGGCATCTTCCTTGTTAAGCAGTCCAACGAAGGCATCCAAAAACTCGATGGCTATAGCGGGAAGGTTCATGGCAACATGCAATGCTCCGTCTCCGTCATACTTAGCAATGTCGCCAGCCACATCCGTCCTAATAAAGTCACGTCCATCTTTATTAAAGCAGTGGACATAAGCACCAACTTTGTTCAGTTCCACGTTGCTCAGTAGCCACTTGTACGACTCTGGATTGAGATCGTTTGCAAGTACATTACACTTTTTGCGGGCAGCAGGCACCGCAAAAGGACCAACCCCTGCAAACACATCGTACAAGACATCCCAAGGTTGCAGCTTCAACACAATCCGCTCATGCTCGGTGCTCAATCGTGGGTTCCAGTACACCTGCGCAAAATCAAGCTGGTACCGACAATAATTCTCTTTAACCTCAACAACAGTGTCTGGCTCACCCGCCAGCAGCTCCATCTTAAAATTGCGGTACGTCGACTCGATACTGTCCGCCTTGTTGACCACACACCGACAGCCTTTGACCTTATCCAGCATCACTTGCCCTATCAACTCTCCATACGGACGCAGGTGGTCACGCAGGTTTAAGTGCAGCACATGCCCGATTTTGGAGTAGCTGGACAGGCCTTCGTCGGGCAGGACGGCCCGCAGCACCTCATCCGCCTTCCAATTCTCATACCGCAATTGAACCTCTCCCACATGGAAACTATCCGCAGTTACACCGATACCCTCCAGGTTAATCCGCTCCTGCTCGGTCAAGCTCTCATACTCTTGAACCGCGTTTGGGTTCAAATACGCTTTCAGCATTTCCGCTTCGTCCCCATCCTGCACCGGCTTGAAGTTCTCCATCTTGAGCAGGTACGGCTTCAGAATCTTAACCGCCTTTGCAGCCACCCCTTCCTTGATGGTCACCCACGGAACGTTCACCTTCTGCGCAAACTTCTCCCTATCCAGCACCCGCATACCCTTGATCCCCTCGCCGCAAATCTGCACCGCCGTCATCACACTAACCCGACGAACAAACCTCTGCAAAAAACCAATTACTGCAATTACTGAAAAATATGCATATTTATAAATTTATGATTGGAAATTACCAGAATGGAACACATGAGCTGGCAGCCATGTTGGCCATGTTGGCAACACTGCCGCATCCCGGATTTAATTGTGATTAACATTAATCCGGGCATAGTGCAGCATAAAATCGGTGCATTGTTTAATTGTTTTTAAAAATATATATTATAATTATAATAAACTGATGCTGTTGTTGCCAATCTGTTGGCAACAACCCACCCACAAAATCCAAGATGTCCGCCCGTTAAAAAAAGGAACGTTTTCTTGGTTGCCAAAGAAAGCAAACCTTTTCGGTTCTTCCCGGATCCGTCCCACGCCGCCCCCTTTTTTATTTATAACCATCTGCAAAAGGACCGGCTTCAACATCCCCCCACCAAATAAGAAAGAAGCAGTCATGTCGGACGGATTCAAGGCGAAGGAGATAGGACTGAGGGCCCAGAAGAAGATATTGGGACGGATGGCAGGGAAGAACATGGCCAAAGTTCTCATTGATGAGACGGCTGGATCGCTTCTGGATAATGTGTACAGGCTGCTTAAAGCATACGTAAGGGTCGCATCGGTACGCACCGTATACGCAGCATAACACTTACCGATCGTTACAGACAGGGAACAAGAAGGAGGCGGAGAAGACGGTCAAGAACGCAATCAAGCTGGTCATCAAACTAGGAATACTATCCCGCAACAGCCAGTTCGACGCGGATGAGCTTCGTTGTGCCACACGTCTCCGAGAGAGGTTCAGGTCGACCGCAATGGCCGTTGTTAGCTTCTACGAGGTGGACTTCAGCTACGATAGAGCCTACATGTCGTCCGCCTTGCAGGAATGCCAGTCGTTGCTGCACAGGCTGGTCGACAGGCATCTGACGCAGAAGTCGCTGGCAAGGATCGATTCGCTCTTTGGTCTGCTTGCCAGGCCCGAGTTTTTGGATGCGGTGTTCAGAGCGGATTCGAGCTTGAGAGAGCATCTGGCTCGGGTCGTTGCGGACCTCAACAAGGCCTTTGAGGAAGGCGGGATGTAAGGCCGCTGTATTGGCCGGAGAATTATTAGATGCATTTAGGGCTTTGGAGACAACCTGCAGACAAAAACAGAAGCTCATTGCATTTCAGGCTGTTTTCTGTAAATAGGGAAAAGAAAAAAAAAATTGGCTATTAATTTATTACCAGCATCCCGATTGTACATTGCGACTGCCTCATGTACATCAGACCTTGCCTGAAATGAAGTAATTACATGCCCTTATTAATTATGCAGTCGTAATGATACGTTGCGGACGATCTTAATTCTACTGAAGGTCCTCTTACAGAAAGTTGCCTATTTGTACCTTGTTTTTAATTTCCCGTCATGCCCGAGGCATAGATAAGGAAAGATGTGATGGAGATTAAGTCACAATAATTGCATTTTTAAAAAATATTTATATCCTTGGCTGTGGGTTGTCAGTTCAGAGATTGTAAACCGATTTTTGGAGTCACTCCAAATTACGGGTTTTGTAATTAGTATTTCTGATGTAATCCCCCAAGTATTCTGTGGCGTATGCGCTCGTACTTAGTTGAGTGCTAAAAAAAAGCCGCACGTGCACTCGGCAGTTGAGATAAACCAGGCTGTAATTTATGAATCATAATTCTGTTGAACGAGCCAGCTCACCGCATAATAAAAAACACAGCCATGTTGCCTATAAATGGAAAGTCATGTGCTCCGAATATAATTGCAAAAATACTATACCGTTTAAAAGGTGCGGGTCAGAGGTCAGAAGCTTAACCTAAAAAAACACTTATTTCAAGAGCTCATATCAGGAAAAAGCCACTTTTGGCACCTCATGTGCCTGACGTCACTAAAGATTTTGCGCTCACATCTGACCCGTTTTGGCCGTGGCTGCAAAACATGTTTTCGCCAATTTTTTTTGCAATTGCTGTGCCTGCAATAGAGATAGGATTGTCATCGAAGAAAAACGTCATAATGCATTTTTATAGCCTGCAAGTACAAAAGTGGAGTTAACATTTTTTTGGTGCGACCGCACCTTTTGATAATTATGTCTGGATGATTCCGGCTCAGGTTAATCCGAGAACGAGGACTGGTCCAGAGCGGTTTTTGATTTCGAAGCAAACAGTCCTTATCTCGTGAGATTAGCCGAGTCTGACCCCACCCAAACTGCTCCCCCTGGCACGCAGCATGTCAACACATATGACGCTAACGGAGTTTGGAATTATGCACAGATCATGTGAGCCATGTCGTCAAATCAAACAATGGCAACTGCCCAGCACAACAAAAACGAGAGCAATGAACAAAAAAACTTTTGCATTTTTCTGCCAGCTTTTTTTTTTTTCCGGGACATTCCGCTCTTCCACAGTATTTTGATACTCGTCGCATTGCGCTTTTTTTTTAAAATTACTATTACGCTGTTTTTACATTGTTACTGTTACGCCCCCCAGTGCCTTTCAGCCACATGTATTTATGTACTCGAAAACGAGTCTTCCGGTGATAACGATTGTGGTTGTATTATTTATATGTGAAATAAAGAGGCTTTTTTTTCCCCCTTTTATCGAACACGGGTTCAAACTCTGCTCTAGTTAGCCCTTATCTATTATCCAGCCGCCCCTGTCCCCATGTTTCCTTCCTTCCGGCATCCTGCCTACATTATCTCGACACAAGAAAAAGCACATGACTGGACCTTGGAGCGACTGATAACACCGGAGCACATGCCGAGACATACTCTCTCCGGAGACAATTATTTGCCTTTGAAGTACTGTTGCTACCTGAGCACTTAAAGTACTTTAACAGCCGCCGCTAACAGTTGGTTATCAGCCTGATAGCTTATCATAATAAGTTACATAATATTGCTAGTACACACTCAGGTGTCTGTTAATTAGCAATTAAGCTGGGTACAGGCTTTTCGCAAAAAAAGGTTCGCAAAAAAATATTTGACCTTGGCGCTTACAGAGTGAGTTGCGTGCATATTACAATCGGCGTACCGGACCAAATGGCCAAATATTCGCGTTAAAAAAACCGCGTGATTTAAACTGGTTTACAGGTGAGATAATTACACACTAATTACTCTAACAATGTAGACTTGTAGTACAGTACATATAATGTCACATGCTTGGGCATTGCGTAACACCTCCATTGTACATACCGGTACATACGTAAGGTACATGTACGCAATGTGTACATAGTACATTACATGTACGCAATGTGTACATAGCCTAGTTTTTGTGTATAAGCACATGAGGGCATCAGCATCATAACATCTGAAGTGGTCAGCAGCATCCCTCACGTGACATCATGTGACCTGTGGGGGTCATATTATCAGGAGACGGGCCTGTTGGGCATAGTGTGAGCCAGGCCGCTGAGTAGCATGGGTGTGTTGTTGCAGGTCTTGCGGCGTCGCCATAGGGGCGGCGGAGAAGGAGAGATGGCTATGGACCTACTGACGGCCAAGGTGGTGGTGGCTGCCACCTTGTTCGTGCTGACGTTCCTGTTCTGCTGTCTGCCGCTCAGGTTCGTGGCGACCGTCAGACATACGGAGGACAGGCTGAAGAAGGAGCTGTACCAGAGGGTGCTGGGCTTGTTGAGCTGCTTTGCCGGAGGAGTGTTCCTCGGTACATGCCTCCTCGACCTGTTCCCTGAGGTCGAGGAAGGCTTCCAAGCGGTAAGCATTGTCACGCCGAGTCGCACCTACGAAACTGATCGTTGAACCCACAGGTTGAGAAGAACTTGGGTATCCGGCTGTCCTACCCGGTGTCTGAGTTCGTGGTCGTGTGCGGCTTCTTCCTGGTGCTGCTGACCGAGCAGATTGTCCTGTACTTTAAAGAGATGAGCAGCTTTGATGACCCGCCTTTACTGAGCGAGGCTGGTCTGCAGGAAGGTGGGCATAGTCACAGCCACATGCCGGTTGCGGTGCCATCAAACGGGCATCACCACGGAGCGACCAACAGTCCGCAGGTGACGGGCAGGAGGCGGCACTCCAGCCTGGACGTCATCGGGGAAAGGGAGAGACGGAGGCATGCGAGCATCGAGGGTATTAGCGACAGGCCGCAGACACCGTCGTCCCTTAACGGCGACCCTTTCCATGAAGTGCCGCTGGGTGCCATGCCTGACTTGGATGGCACTGGGTGAGTTCCAAATGCAAAATTGTTAATGAAGTTCCAGTCACGTCACAACTGCGATAAAAATGCTAATTATGGTCTTTCTAATCAGTAATAAGTCGGCTATAGATAGCACTTTCTATTTGAAGAACACGGCTCACATGCAATTATATGCTCAGGTTGGAGCCTCACTCGACGTCACGTACTCTCCTGCTGCTTCTGGCCCTCTCACTTCACTCTGTGTTTGAAGGCCTGGCGGTGGGTCTGCAGAGTGATGTGGAGTCCCTCCTGCAGATATGCGGCGCTGTGGCCATCCACAAGTGCGTGATTGCCTTCAGCCTGAGCCTGAACCTGGTCCAGTCCCGTCTGAAGGTCCGGTCCGTGCTGCAGGCCGCACTGCTCTTTTCCCTGGCGTCGCCATTGGGAGCAGTGGCTGGAACCTTCCTGGACGAGCTGGGAGCGTCGGCCACCACCCAACTGGCCAACGCCATCCTGCAGGGGATTGCCTGCGGGACATTCCTCTACATCACCTTCTTCGAGGTGCTGCCCCACGAAATGAACCAGCCCAGGGACAGGCTGCCCAAAGTGCTCTTTGTGCTACTCGGATTCGCAACGGTCTGCGGCGTGCTATTCCTCTCGCCATAATAGTTGGAATGGGAAGCCGTGTGTAAAGATATTATTTAGAGACTGCTGGTGCGACAGCTAACTGGAACTGAGTGGCATCCAAAATCATTTTCGACTGCAAAGATTGTGATTAGATTAACTTTTACTCCAACGTACCTGGCACTTGCTAGCATCTGTGCTGACCAGTAGTGCACTACGCACGATATTAACGTACCTTTTAAAACCCGCCCAAACTATGCAGGTCGTGTAAAATCACTGATTCTGACAACAACTGTACATATCCAGCGTCCAGACATTTATCAAGTGATTTTCTTACATAATGTATATTTGTATTTATACTTTTACTAACATGTTGAAGGGCATGTAACGAGATGTCCGTTTATTACAGCAACATGGTCACTACCATTAGGAAATGAGGACCAGTTGCTCGAAGCCATAGATTTTTATATTATAAATACATTGTCAATAAACTAGCTACGAGCAGCAAAATATCCGTCTTCTCCTTCACGGAATATGGGAGGAAAAAATAGGGGTTTTTCACTTATATGTATAACACTATACGTAGCAGGGTACCTGCTGTCCAAATAATGCATGTTGAAACATTCGTGAATTGTTTGCAGGGAATGGTTATGAGGATAACCCCTAATTATATGGTGATATTGTGCCATCCGTTGCCATCGTGGCATATACAGTCTGAATAAAGGGACAACAATGATCCCTTTTCCATGGTTTGTTGATTCCGGAATAATATTCTCTTATGTTAGTTTACGGCTTATTGGACATAATAACCGGATTTGGATCCACCAGCAGAGCAAACACCCCCCATCGTGGCGGGTATGGCCGGGAAGACTGGAGCCGTCATCTTCCTCCTCTTAGTCTCCACAATGTCCCCAGGTGAGCCACATACTATACACACTGTGCATGTCCAGTGCTTTTATTGTTACTCCTGCTCAAAGACGGTTCTTTGTCTGCGCAGTCGTGGGTCTCTGGTGCTACTACAAACTCTGCGATGTAAGGGACGCAGATTGCATGATGGATGACGGAAGGAGGGTGGATTGCTCCAGGGAGGATGACATAGTGACGGACGAGGATTGTGAGGGCTATTTCGCATCACCGTCATGCTCTTTCTATTGCATTAAGTTGTTCACCCCTGGTAAGCGTTGCAGACAATATAGGAATCTGTATACAGTACGGCAGGTTTAATATTATACACACAACATCAGGGAATCTATATGCCGAAACCGGCCTATATATGTGTATATGTCTGCCGCCTTTTTTGAAGAGCGCCAGACATTATACAGTGTATAGGACGATCCATTCACTGAACCTTCTCTTTCTTCCAAAAGGTACAATTGGCCACGGCTGCGTCCTGGGAACAGAAGATTATTATCGTAGGAATAGGGATTGCAGGGATGATGAACCATACAGACGCTGCGTTTGCTCGGGGGACTTGTGCAACGCCGTACACCGGTACACGACAACGCTTCTGCTCCATCCCCATCCCTGGCCATGATAGTCCTCCTCTTGGCCATGCCCTTCTGGATTGCTGTTCTACGCTCATCATCCAACGTGTAATTGAATGTAATTAATTAATTTAAAAAAAAAAAACTTTCGGCCTGCCTCTACCTATACCTTGCTGGTCTTTCATTGTTTTGATAACCGGCTTAATGAGGAGCATTCGGTTTGCTCTGTTAATGTTCCACTAATGTCATTTCCTGGAGCATTAACTTGAAAACCATTAAAAGAGCATCAGAAAAACATCTGTGGAGCGCATCACAATATATTTAATGCTCTCTTGATGCTCTCGTAATGCTCAGCGGTTTACAGTGTAGCTAAATATGCAAAGTTCAATACTATTAAACACTAAAAAAACTATATCATAATAATTTCTGTAATTTTCCCTGAATGAGCACAGAGTGAGGGTGAAGATGTGATCAGTTGCCAAAAGTTTGACTTCCTTTTACAGCTTTTAAAATAAACTAGGAAAACTCTCGCAAACCACTCGCTTCGCTCGCTCTTTTCTAGGCCTACGGCCTGGGGTATACCTATTCGGCGCACCATATCGCCGGGGAATGGACAGTTTCCCCGGCAACCCAACAGGAGTTGTTTACACCAAATTGCGCATGAGTAGAACGCGGGCCAACGGGGAGGTGGCGGTAACAATATGCGGCGGACCAATCAGAGGGCTCGGCCAACTCCCGCAAGGATTTTAATATTATAGATTGTTCTAGATCATCCTCCCCCCCCCNNNCTGAATAATCCTGGTCGCAATGGACCATCTTCGTACTTTTTGGTCATGCCCTCTGATTGCCCGCACATTGTTGCTCGCCACCTTCCCATTGTTCCCTGGTGTGTCGTCCGTTGCCATCGTGGCATATAGTCTGAATAAAATAATGGACAACAGTGATCCCCTTTCCATGGTTTTTTTGATTCCGGAATAATATCCTCTGGACATGTAGTACCGGATTTGGATCCACCAGAACCACAGCGGGTATTATGGCCGGGAGGACTGGAGCCCATGGAGTCATCTTGCTCATCCTCCTCTTGGTCTCTACAATGTCCCCAGGTGAGCCATCAGTGCTTGTATTGTTACTCCTGCTCAACGATGGTTCTTGGTCGGCAGTCGTGGGTGTCTGGTGCTACTCCAAATCCTGCGAAAGAGATGACGCAGATTGCAAGATGGGCCTAGGAAAAAAGGTGGATTGCTCCAAGCTGGAAAAGCAAGACCAGGATACGGACCAGGATTGCGTCTCATCCGAATCAACGTCATGCTCTTTCTATTGCGTCAAGATGATCACCCCTGGTAAGCAAATGCCGACAATATAGGAATCTATACAGTATATGGCAGGTTTAATATGTATATACACCCAGGGTGTGTACTCTACTATATAACACGCAAAAAGGTTGTCGCACTGTATCCGCGACTTGGTGTCCGCGACTTGTTGTTTACTCTATACTGCCGCAAGGGTCGCGGTGATCGTGTTTGGGTGTGATTTGACCACGGATATACATATATAGTGAGACAATCTTTTTGCGTGTCATAGTACATGGGCTGGGAAAATGATGCAGGTGGGTGGACTGTCCCATCACTGTCATATGCGCACAGGGGATATGTCTATATGTCTACTGTCTGTTTTTGAAAAACGCCAGACAATATATTGTATATACAGTCGATCCATTCACTGAACCATCTATTTCATCCAAAAGATAAAATTGTCCACGACTGCGTCTTAGGAACAGAAGATTATTATAAGAAGTATAAGGATTGCCGGGATGCGAGGCCGGGATTTCGGGTTGAAGGAGTATACACGCGCTGCATTTGCTCCGAGGAACTATGCAACGCAGCACACGACGCTTCTGCTCCATCCATGGCCATGATAGTCCTCCTCTTGGCCATGCCCTTCTTGATTACTGTTCTATACGCTCATCATCCAACGTGTAATTGAATAATTAATCAATCAATTAAAAGACTTTCGGCCTGCCTCTATACCTATTGGTCGCTCTCATTGCTTTGATTGTTTGACTGTATTATGCGCATCAGCGAGCCCACGGAATGTGCAAAGCGAATGTCTGTCAGTGTAATACTCGTGAGTCTGCTATAGCTTCAACTATTTCGTCTGACTATATGTATATTATTGGGGAAATAATTTCGACTGGTTAATAACTCTTTTTTAAAAGGCAGATTTACGCGCAACAACTCCGACCAAAAGGTATTTCGAAATACTGCATGGAAATGAAGACTCGAGCCACAATTTTGGTCGAAGTCGGAGTTGACCACTGTGCAATATCGCCTTCAACTTTTACATTTAGACGCTCGAGTCAGTTTCATGCTATATTACCACTAGTTAAATCATCAAAATAAAATATTTATTCCCACATAAGGAATCATGCAGTCTTCAAAATGGCAATGCTTCCGAGCTATCCCATTGTGACTGTGATGTAGGCCAACACTTAATTAAATATATTTGTGTGTTTATGTTAATATTCTTCATTGACAATGTCTCATCAAGAGAATACCTGATTTAAGAACTATACCTTCTAATCATAAACATCAATGTAATTGGCCTAGTAAAATGAAATACCACATAGTATTTTTAAATACCTCAATTTTTAATCGTTTTTGAGGAAGGAAAAGGTTTCAGAATTTATATGCTCCCTGATCAAGTCATAATATAATATTATGAATGAGCAATGATGAATGAATGATAACTGAGAATGGCATTAAAATATTTCTGGGCATTTATGGTACTTCATCAAAACAACAGTCACTATAGAATGATGATTATCGGTTTTCACGCCTCACCAAATCGGTCTTCCAATAACAACATTTTCTTTCTATAATGTAATGTTGTATGTCCGATGTTCTATTTACATATAATGTAATATCTAACGTAGCCTACGTTTACACTTATGATGATAATGATTATATTTAAAAATTACGCGTAAGGTATAGGTATACGGTGATGCATTATTTTGTACTTCGCTTTGCACAAAACCCCTTCCAACTCACATTAACTCACATTAATTTGGTCTGTAAAAATATGCGTCATATATGATGTTAAAAGGCTTGCATATCTCATGGCGTTTATTTTGGTGAAGGCCCGCTGAAAAATATTGGTTATTTTTCAGTGCGCTATATTCAATTCAGTATGCAAGCAGTCGTTGAAATATATTATATTGAAAAAT
The DNA here is from genome assembly GCA_000934665.2 of Catajapyx aquilonaris. NCBI lineage: Eukaryota > Metazoa > Arthropoda > Diplura > Dicellurata > Japygidae > Catajapyx > Catajapyx aquilonaris. Next base: position 49,931 of record KZ538628.1, read on the forward strand.
ATATTATATTGAAAAATATATAATTTGAACGCGTGTCCCAAAAGTTCATGCAGTCACTTGAAATAATCGAGTCCAGTTGATGTGTGATTTTATTGTACTTCTACTCTACATGTTGCGCCTCTTAAAACAATATATGATGCATTGTATAGGATGGCCAAGTGAAAGATAACACGAGAAGAAATATTATGTTCGAAATGCAGATTCTGGAATTTCTCAGATGGAGGTGAGGAGCAGATGAATCACTTCCAAATAAGTCCCCATCTTCAGGTGCCGCGGGTATTACTTGCTTACCAATTAAATTCCGAATCGATCACCGGAACATACGTGTTGTGGTACTGGGGTAGGTCATAATCGCTGCATGTGAACTCGTCATTGACAAACCCAGCTTCCCCTTCCAGAGACAGGTCAACCTGATCGCCGTACTCCGCCAGTGCGCTTAGACTTACAGCATCAGTTCCACGGAATGTAACGAGCTGGAATGTCCACCTGGTGTATGGGCTCAGCAGAGGCTCCGCTGCAGCCAGTTTTAAATATACATTATTTGGGGACGCTGGTGTTCCGTCGTCGTTCTTCTCTTGACTGTATATGACGACCACGGCTTCGCTTGTCATTATGTGAAATGAATTTTGGCACCTGAAGTATGACATCCCGTTGTGCGTCATTTCGACGTCCACGCCCACCTCAACTAGAGTGCGGTCAATGTGATCAACCACAGACTCGTTGTTGGACAAGAATTTCAGTTCGACCTTTGTGAACCTAATGGCATTTTGCCAATCCACTGAACTAACGACGTCGGCGTAGAATTCCACCTGTTCTCCAGTAAGTAGTCTTGTTATTTTGTCCTTGTGTTGGTCACTTTTCCACACGAAAAATGAGGGACTGATTAAGGAATTACTTTGAAAGGCTCCATACAGCAAGAATCCAACTCGCCTTTCATCGTCGGTGTTAATTTTTTTCCGAAGGTCCTCAATGTTTGCGGTCGCGATGCTGACGAGGTCTTCAATGTCCTGTTCAACCGTCAAGTTAGCAGGCAGGTCTAAATCACGACGAGCAAAAATGGCGAATGGAAACATAAACTGATTGTAGGAGTCTTGGGCTTCTTTGTAGCGAATGAGGACGACATTTGACCTGATCATCACCTCTAGACGAGCTATGACACGTCTTAGGGTGTCGTTTTTAATTCCCGAACCCGCCAAATAACTTGAACAATGCTCGATTTCATACATGTAATCTGCCAGTTGCTTCTTTTCCACATAGTTTTGATTCCGATCATACATTTTCATCATTGAGATCATTGCGTCGCTCATAATTCCGATATCTCGAAGCACATCAGATTCAACCGAATGAGTTTGAGCTAATTGCTTCATTAGCATCCTCACTTGCTCGATCGAAGATTGCACCTTCCACTTTGACACGTCAATCCCAGCCAATGTCTTGTGTCCATGATCGCCTTCCAATTTGTCCAGTAGCTCTGCCAAACTTTTCAATTTAGGAACCATCATTTTATACACTTCTTTTTCCAACCGCTTCAACATTTCATGCCCGTCTTTAGACTCATCAATTGCCTCGTGCACCACTTTAATTGTTTCCTTATTATCCAAGTACTTTTTTGTGTACGAACCAATGAATATTCCAGTCACTTCAAGTGCCTGTACAACATAATCAATCTCGTCAACTATTTTTTTGGCATCGTCTCCGTCGGGTAACTCTCGCTTTGTTTTCCCTAGCAATTGATGAAATTCCTGCACCAAGTCGTTGACGCTCAAGTGGTCCACGTTGGTCAAATTCCTTTCGATGTTGTCCAACTCTTCTGACAAGCCGTTTAATTCGTCAGGATATTCCCCGATAAGCGTTCGCACAATGCCCAACTGATCCTTTAAGATCGCTATCTTGTCCTGAGGAATAATTGCGTCGCGTAATTGATCTCTGACATGAGCAGGTATGTCAATAACAGGTTTCTTTCGTGCTGAAGGAACTGGGTCCATCACCATATCAATTTTAGATACGATATCTCCAATGAACTTTCCCACAAGACCAAAGGTAGTCAATAAATCCAATACACTTGCTAGAAATCCATAAATCGCTTCGTTTGAAAGGTTTCGGGCAATTTCCTTCCGCTTGTCTTTCGTGTCTTCCTTATTCTGGATCGCTTCTTCAATGAGACTTGCAGTGTCATCAGCCATACTTTCGCTTATCCTGGATATTTCTTCCGTGACAAATCTAATGTTCTCCATGGCACTGTCAATTGTAGCGTCGTTATCGCTTTTATACTTGGCATTGCTACGCACTACTCTATCCACTGCGCGAGACTCCAGCATGTAGTTAATGTCATCTGTTGCTCTATTTAAATAAACATTTAAATAAATGCCGATGCCTATTAATAATCTGCCCTCTAGCTTCTGCAAGGCGTTAATCTTCCCTATTGTTGCAGTCAAAATGAAATTGAGAGTCTCCGTGTGTTCTGCAGTGTCATCGTAGCTCTTTCGATTTTCTTTGTATTTCAGGACGTGTTCCCAAAGTGTCCTGTACTGAGGCATAAATCCGTCCTTGTATTTCGGCTTGTAGAACTGATTCTCCATGGCAATGAGTTCGTCAGCCAGCCTCGTCGTGTCCCATTCCTCGGTGTCCATGTCAAGCCTGGAAAATCGGTCGTGGAATTCGGACAGGCCCTCTGTGAAGTTGTCCCCGACATGTTGTCTCAAGTAGGCCTCATACCTTCGGAGTGCATGTGAAACATAGAGATGTCGAGTTGGCCTTGGTTCTTCAAATTCCGCGCAATAGTGACCGTTCAACCCGTTCGTTCCATTATCTGCTCGCCCATTAAAATAACTTCCTCTTTCAATGGCCAATCTGCTACCGGAAAATATCTCCATCTCCCAGTTTTTCCAGTCTGTGTAGATCCCATCGTTTATTCGCCCGTTTTCACCTCCTCGTCCTCCAGTTCCACCCTGGCCATTCCTCCCGGGCTGTCCTTGCTCTTCCTGCACCTTAATAGACTGTCCCATTCCGATAATTTTGACCCCTCCTGCCCTGCCTCCTTCGCCTCCTCTTCCTCCGTCGCCTCCGTGACCTCCAACCTGACCCTTTGGTCCTTCAATTCTTATCCTGATGAAGCACTTCCTGGTCCACTCCAACTTGTCCTTCCAATTCCATTCGCACCTTAATGTGTCGGATTCATACGTGACATTGTTCTTTGGATCCAGGTTGTTGTATCGCGAATTAAGGCACGTTATGATTTCAGCGATATCGTCTATAGTTCTCCCCGATTGACCTGGTGGGGTTTTGGGCAAGTTTGGTATCTCCAAATTCGGAGTGTCTTCGCATGTGGTGGTCCTGTTTGTGACCGAGTCTCTTCCTCTTCTTCCGTCCCCTCCGTCCTCCCCCTTCCCTCCCCTCCCTCATTTTGACATGATTAACATATTGGGACCACAGCCGACAAATGACTCTCCCGCCATCAGGATGCTTCCTGCAGGACCTCCCGGATGTCCACATTTCCCGTCCTCTCCACGGCCACCATAACTCGTGGCCTTCGCGGCCTTTGTTTTGATGTCTGCACCATTTGTGCCAGATGATAAGTCAACGACCCTCTTATCTCCAACGACGTAGAATCTGCGACCAATGATGACCAGGTGCAGCTCCGATCCGACGTCCCGGTTCAGATTGGCGTCTAGGAAGAGAGTGTCCAAGGCGAACACTTCAACATGCGTCCATTTATTGCTGGAGCACCGCTTCTCCCTGATGGCTCTTGTTACTTCAGATAGATGCACGTAGTACCCCTGCACCACCAGCCTACCTTCCACTTCATTGCAGGACGTGGTCGTGTTTGTGCGGAGTGCAGATAGGAACTGGACGGCATCAGCGTGGCCATTCTTCTCGGCCAGCTCGAGCAGCGTCTGTTCCCTTCTGTGCCTGGCGCACTGGCGCATGGCTCCATTCTTGACCAGTGCTTCGATGGCCGACATTTCCCCGGAAGCAACCGCATCTTCCAGCAGACGAATGGCGACCAAGGGGTTCTCCACCATTTCAGGCACATCCTCCAGCAGCCATCGGACCACGTGCCAGTGTCCTCCAGCGGCTGCCATCATGGCCACTGGTCCTCCATTCAGCTTCCTTTCTCCAGCACCAGATGACCCCTGCCCTCCAACAAGCTCCTTCACTCTTTCCAGGTCACCGGAAGAAGCAGCACTGATCAGAGATTGGCCAATAAGATCGTATGCAGCCAAGAAAAGAACGACGACGGAACACCAGTCATCACGAGTGGAATGTATTCACCCCTGGTTCGTGGGGACCCTGTGCTGAGCCCATGCACCAGGTGGACATTCCAACTCTTTTCTAGAAGGAACGTTAAGTTTTAGCCAGCTGGCAGAGTACGGCGATCGAGTTGACCTGGCTCTGGAAGGAGAAGGTCAGTGGGTCACGGACGAGTACAAACGCAGGGATTACCTGTACTCAAGTACTAGTACAACAAGTATGTTCAAGGTGATTGATTCGGAAATTATGCGGGCAGCAAAAAAATAATACCGGTACCTGATAGATGGGAGACTTATTTGGAAGTGATTCATCTGCTCAGGATTGAAGAGGGCGGGATAAATTACGCTCCATTTTAAAAGTCGATATGTCTCATCAGACGGAATTTCAAAATGGAATCCTAAATTGCGATTTTTTTTTTTTTTTTTACATTCCTCATTAATCGAACAATTTATTTTGAATGTCACACTTGAAATGACACCGGATACGTTTTCTTCGCCATTTCCACCAAATCAGGAGTCAACTCCATTTTTTTAAAAATCGTGCAGAAACATGTAGTCACCTGCATTGGCAACAAAACGTCACCAACATATTGTTGCCACGTTGAAATTTTCATCCCACACAATATCGGGCGACACTGGAAATTCTCAACTTTTGGCCGGGGGCTTAAAATGTGGCGCATTTTTGGACCTTTGTGAACAATGTAGAGACATGTGAAATTCTTTTGTGAAATAATCTTTTGGTTAATTTTATGTGAGGAAAGCCGCATTACCAGTGTACGTACTACAATACGTATATTATATTTTGTAACCTTATTTTTTTAAATGAGCTTTTGAAAAGGCTGGAATTTTTGTATAATATTGATCTGTTATAAATGTCGGGGGTTTTTTTCGTTTTATTTGCACTCATTGAATGTTTGTAAATGGCGTCCATTTTTCTTCTCTTTGAAGCGCATATGAAAATCATCAATATAAAAACCTTCCGTCTTGTCTGTCGCCATGTCTTAATTTGGTGCAATTATGTTGGGCTCCAAAGATCAAGAAAGACTTCCCCTGACTACATAGCTATAGGTGGTCATGTTTTGACACCAAACGTTATATATAAAGTGGCTAAAAATGGAGTGCTACCAGATAGGCCAGCATGCCTGGTCAAGTTGAGTACCTGACACGAGAACCTCTTCTACCAACCAGGCAACCACTGAAATACTAGGGGGAGAAATTTAAAAATTAATATAACAAATGAAATTTACGCGTGACTATAATGAGGTATCAAATCTTCAACCTCCAACCAAGCAAGGTATTTTAAACTACTATACTGTAGATGGGTCTAGATGTAGCCTAAATCTGCCTAAATTAAGACTTGAGCAGCAATTTTTTGGTCAAAATCGAGTTAACCTCTGTGCAATATCGCCATCAATTTTTTAAGATGCTCAAGTCAGTTTTATGCCCGAACAGTCCCCCTAGACATATCATTAGTGTCATTACATAAACCATTAAGATACGTGCCATATGGGATCTTGCACCGAGGTGTAATTTACGATTTAAAATATCTTCATATTTGGTCATAAATCAGTCTTCTGCTGCGACCCACAGAAAATTATCGATAAAGACAACTACGCCCGTGTGAACCCAACTTAACAATAATACATCCGAAGCTGACAAGTATCAGCTATACAGACAGGTTTTATACTCTAAAACAACTGGAAGGAAACTAAGCTGAATTACGTTATACTTACCCACCGATGTTAACTTCATCTTTGTCCGGCTTTGACTTTGTTCTTTCTCAGTCAGTTTATATTATTGCTATCCGTTAGTCGCATCTGAAAGATGTGGAAATACCGCGGCATTACTTTACACGTGCATTGGTGAGTAATGTAAAACATTCATGTATCGAAGTCTCCCTTGCGAGAAAAATGTCTGAACACTATTATAGTTTCAATGCCTATAATCCATGTAGGGTTCGATACAGGAAGGTTAATTACATTATTGTGACGGTGCAATGAGTTGGATTAGTGAAAAAGCCACACCGCCAGCGACAAGGCTCCAACTCGTGATGCGGGACGCATTCCCTGCTTTTGTTTTATTTTTCGCTTCAATTGCAGCTCTTACAATTTCACAATTTTGGTGTGATCGCAATGATTTGGATTCAAATGAACTTCTTGAGAGTATGTGGCCGAAAGTGAATTTATCAAGCAGGGAAGGTGCCGTGCCATAAGCCCCACAGGGGGGGACTATCATCAGCACACTAACTACTGCAAAAACATGAATTCAACCTGTGATGGTTGCTTAATAATTGTAATGAAGTCAAAAATGAATGCTCACCATGATTGTCATGCTGCACATCAATTTCCCAAGTTCGTTTTACGCCATAAACAGCCAACCTTTTCTTCTCTCTTCCGGTCGTACTCTTGTAAACACGCATTGACTCTACGAGGCCAGTTCATGTAGTGACCTCGGACCACTGAGCTATTCGTACCGGTACACAAGTGTCTCCTGTCCGTCTGCATGGGTATATCACATGGGCCCAAAATGGACGGAGGAGACGACGAAGAAGTTGCATTCCCATAGGTGCTGAAAGAGAAACGCTGCTAACCTGATCTAGCCTGTGCATATACCCTATATTATATCCTACACTGACGCTAAGATGAACTTCGATCCTATACGCGTGCGATACGACGTTCCCGACGGTGGTGGGCCTAGACTCAAAGAGGAACGCTGCTAACCTGGTTCAACTAACCTGACTTTGCCTATCCTCGCTGCATGTCTCTCCATAATTATGTCAAGAATGGCATGTCAGAGGAACGCATTTCCACACTTTAGGTAGCGGAAAATCTCCTCGTGAACCACAACAACATAACACCTTAGAAATCAACTCGACCAGACACTTTGGGTTCGGATGCTGGTACATATACAGAAGCTTCCATGTACCAAATTACCATCAATGTTCCACATACTAGGTGATGGGCCACTATGACCTTTTGAACCTAGTTGTGGCCATCACCAGTTAGGAACACCATCTCTTACACACTTTTACCACAAGTACCCAGCGAGATTCACCTAGTTCTTGTTTGCTGAACACGCCCTAATCGGCATGATAGTGACAACAACAACAACAACATCACGACATTTCCCTATGAGGGGTAGTCAGCGATGAAGGGAGACGCAAGCTAACCCAACATATGAACTATAAAACTCATGAGAATAAACCTAAAAACAACCTGTCCCACCCCCCACCCCTGCCCACCTCAGACATCACCTTATCCTCAAACATATTTACCTATTTACCCATTAATTAACCTACGCCATTTACACCTATCCAAACAAACAACCCTATAGCCTCAGCCACGTCCA